>CM048841.1:2750211-2947711 GCA_026545765.1 Plantago major
TCCAGTGGTCCGATTAGATGAACTCCCCGTGGATGTCCCAGTTCATCCAAGGACAGGAGAGATCTTGACTACTGACGAAATCTACGCTGAGCAAAATGCTTTGGAAGCCCAAATTCTGAACCTCGGACGTCTGGTAAAAGACCACGAGCAGATAACTTCTAGTGCACCAAATCCTCTGTGCGATGACATCATGAGAGAAAAGGAAAGAAACAGAAACTCGGACCAAGTGATTCCGAACTTGGAATACTATTATGGGGATACTTGTCTCGTTGGTCACCTGACAAGGTACAACAGCAAGATGGATTCCAAGGAAATGAGCAACAATACAAAAGCTCTTACGTTCTCATCCACTCTCTTCGAAAAGGCTATGGATTGGTACACCGCTTTGCCAAACAAATCGATAAGGTCATATGCAGACCTTTCTTCCAAGTTCTTGGCACGATTTGGAAAATCAAAAAGGAGGAAGCGTACCATAGAGCACCTGGCCGAGGTTATACAGAGGGAGCAGGACGATCTTTGAACTTTCCTAGATCGCTTTAATATGGAGGTCCTCCGAGTTGAGCCTCACAGTATTAAAGAACGGGTCCGTCACCTGTACACTAATACTTACAACTCCGAGCTCCGAAGGAAACTCTCCAGCCAGGAGGTAAGAAGTGAGAAACACTTGGACGACATCTGTGAGGAGGTGATGTATGGAGAGGAATATCGAAGGAACGTTCCAGTCCGGGCTGGCTCAAAGAAAGGGAAGGAGCCGCTGAAGCTAGAACAACGCCAGGGGAAGTTTGACCCAAAGAAGGATCACAGAGACAAAGGTATTTACAGAGATAGGAGTCCGCCAAGAAGATTTGCGGACTACACTCCCCTCAACAAACCAAGATCCGACATCTTGGCGACCATTGTTGAGAAGAAGCTGGATATCCAATGGCCGAAGCCATCTCTTAATCGGCGAAACAAGAATGCTAAAGGATATTGCAAGTTTGACAAGGGTCGAGGTCATGAGACCGATGACTGTATCCAATTGAAAACAGAGGTTGAACACTTGGTGAGAGAGGGCAAGCTAAAGGAACACATCTATGCGGATGAGCCCTCTAGGCACGATAGAACGGAGCGAAGGAGGGAGGATAATGCTACAAAATAACCTCCCCATCTGCTATCCTTGCCACCTCCGCCAGCTAACTATCCGTCTCGTGCGGACAGATACCCGTACAGATGTGATGATGACATCGAAATGGAGAACCCTCCGTACAATGGAGTGATTAACGCCATCGCAGGCGGACCTTCGGGAGGTGATAGTAGGAATGTGAGAGAACGGACTTCTCAAAATCTGCGGAACAACAATAGAGCGTACGCTGCTCCAGCGATTCGGGGTACAAACGCCATATCCTTCGATGATAGCGGGATTCTTCCTCCTACGGCAGGAGGCGAGGACATTGACAATCTGGATGTCCCGCTAGTGGTTTCGTTAACTATTGCGACTTATCGAGTGAACAAAATTCTGGTGGATACGGGGAGTTCCTCGAATATCATTTCCAAAAGACCACTAGACCAGATGGAGCTGGGGAGAATCCGATATGAGAGAGTTCACACCTCTATACTAGGGTTTGGAGGGGGAACTGTTCGACCCCTAGGAAGTGTTATGTTGCACGTCTCACTCTGGACTTTCCCGGCAAGAGTGACACAGTTGGTCCGATTTGTAGTGGTGGACCGGACTTTCGACTACAATGCCATCTTTGGGCGTCCAGGACTTAATCAATTCTGGGCTATTTCCTCCACTCTCCATAACAGAATGAAGTTTCCAACTCCCTTCAGAGTTGGAGAATAGGTGGGAAACATCCGTGAAGCTTGGGAATGTTACATTATGTCCACAAGAAGAGCATCTGTCCCCGTGCTGGCAGTCACTTTGACCTCTGACCCGCCAGTTGTTCTTCCGGCCAAAAAGGAGAATCCGCAGATTGGAGTAGGGAGCCAGAAGGAGAAGTTTCCTAGAACTGTGCGAATCGAGCCTCATGAAACTCTCAAGGAAATTGAGATTGTTGTTGGAAGCCCGGACAAGAAGACAAGAATCGGAACAGAGATGAACGCGGAGGTGGAAATGAAGCTCATTGCTTGTCTCCGAGACAACAGTGATGTGTTTGCCTGGAGCACCGATGACCTGAAGGGAATAGATCCGAGGATTACTGTTCACCGTCTGAACATGGATCCCTCGATTAAGTACATCCGACAAAAGAGGAAAGCTTTTGGTCCGGTCAAGGATGCCATCATATCCGCTGAAGTTGATCGACTCCTGAAAGCAAGGCATATCGAAGAAGTCCGTTATTCTGATTGGGTTTGCAACGTGAATCTGGTAGAGAAATCACCAGGCAAATGGCGGATGTGCAATGACTTCACTAGGTTGAACAAGTTCTGCCCAAAGGACCCGTACTCTTTACCATGAATAGATCAGTTGGTTGACTCCACGGCCGGATGTGCGTTACTGAGTTTTATGGACGCATACCAAGGTTTTTACCAAATTCGGATGGCCAAGGAGGACATCAAGAAAATAGCTTTCTTCGATGCAGGGGGGGGGGGGGTATACTGCTTTAAGGTGATGCCCTTCGGATTGAAAAATGCGGGCGCCACTTACCAATGACTGGTGAACCAGATGTTCAAGGAAGAAATTGGAAAAACCATGGAAGTGTACGTGGATGACATGCTCAAAGAAACCAAAAGCGAAACAACATGTGCATCATTTGAACAAGTGCTTCGCTATCCTTAGGAAGTACGGAATGAAATTGAATCCAGAAAAGTGCACTTTCGGAGTAAAAGGAGGAAAGTTCCTCGGATACATGGTCACAGAGAGGGGGATAAGCGCAAACCCCGAGAAGATCAAGGCAATCCTAGATCTACCGCATCCGAAGAACCTCAATGAGGTACAACAACTCATCGGACGTCTCATGTCTTTAAGTCGTTTTATTTCGCGATCTGCGGAGAAGAACCTTCCGTTCTTCAAAATCCTCCGGAAAGGAGAGAGCTTTGAGTGGACCGCGGAATGTTCTGAGGCTTTCGAAAAACTGAAAAAGTACCTCCATTCCCCTCCACTACTCTCCAAACCCGTCGAAGGAGAACCACTCTACCTCTACCTAGCAATCACGAAAGAGGTGTTGAGGGATAAAACCTCAAACACCAACACTACTACTGCAAGTAACCTAATCTAAGATCCACCTCCAACTTGAAGTCCGAGAGAAGGCTTGTCCGAGCAAGAGTACCTGAAAGGACTAAGTGGGGGGGGGGGGGGGTTAGAATAGGTTACCCGGATTGCCAAAGTCAATTCGGAAGGAGGCTTTACTCAAAGGAGAGATGACAGCTCTCAATTCAATAGTAATGGGAAAGATATTATGTCCCAAAAGACTTAGGGATTGTTGCTTACCTTAAGGTCTTGGACCTTGTGCTATATTTATAGTTATCATGTACTTATGAAGAGGTTCATAAGATGATGCCAAGTGTATGATTCAGATTTGGACTCCAATGCTCCCTTTGGCCCATAGCCCAATAGTGAGCATGAGTCCACCGATTAGTGGGCTTGGGAGGGTAGTTTGGACCTTTTCCCTCTGAGAGTACTGTTCCGCCTGTTGGGTCTGTGTTAGTCCCTCGGACAGATCTGTCTGCTTGGTTGATCTGCCCTTGGGTAACTCTGGATGTCCGAGCCAAGAGTCTCACGGAAGTATCTCAGTGGTTCTGTTATGTACGTTTGGGCTTATCGCGATGGTGGCGTCCGAGATTCTCTCGTCCGGTCCGTTAGGCATCTCTGTACTGTCATGGTCAGGTTTGGAAGTCCTTTCTTTAGCTAGCGAGGACTGGCTGTGGAGATGTAGTGACTTCAGCGTACTGGTCGATTCACTTTGGTCGGACCATGTGAGGTCGGACCAGTACTGAATTGGCTAGTTAAGCCGTGATGCGCTTTAGGACACGCTCTATGGCGCCCTTAACGGATTGGACACATTTCCGTATCAACATATGTCCCCCCAGTTTCCAAGTATCTTAGTAGAAGATAGTTGGTAACTATGAGGGATCGATCGTCATGCGGGCGTGTCCGAATCGTTAGTTAAAAGAAAAAGGAAAAAAATCCTTTTTGTCGGGATCCGTCGTCCGTGTCCTCAAGGATTCAATATATCTCTTCCCCCCCCCCCCCCCTTTTCCATCTTTAGTCCAAGTTATCACATAATTGGGACTGTAGAGGGAAAAGGTATTTGTATCCGAGATATATGTGTCCGAGTACGGTTAGGATCTGACGTAGCCCTCCGGAAGCTGTCCGTTGGGCCGATTGTTGAATTGGTCCTCCCGTAAGCCCAAGAGGCCCAATAGGTTGTCCGTTCGGCCCACGGGACAAGGGACGTGACCGTTGGATCAGGACAACATCAACGGTTGGGGTTCCAAGTCCGATTGATGTGACGCGTCTGTCAAGCATTAAATGCGACGTACTGACAACCATCCACTCTCAAAGCGGCACAACCCTTGGATTGGAAAGGATCAACGGCTGGGATTCAAATCCAAGCGATGTGACTCTTGGCTTTTCCCAAATTGCCCTTATAAATAGTCAGCCCATCAGTCACTTTCACACTTTTAGCAATCTCGAAATTCAGAGCAATCGCAAAGCAATCCGAGCGTTTGAAGACACATCCGAGCAAGCAAGAGTCGCAAAATTTGAAAGTTTCTTCTTCGAATCCGTACCCTCGGAGAAGCAGCAAGGCTTAGTCGTCCGTTCAAACTTATCAAATCAACTTTATCAAGTACGTACATCTTCACTTTTGCTGTGTTGTCTTCTTTTCACGATATTCTTATTTCGTGCTCATATGTTTTACCTTTCGGATATGAAATTGTCGAGTCTGTTCTTGCCGATATTGCGTGTGATAGGCTTTAGCAACGTTCTTAGTTGAAACAATTTCTCCTCTGTACTGTTGTATGCCAATTTATTGTCAGTATGTGTATGCCGACTGTAACCAAAATTTGATTATGCATGCTTATTTGGTAATGTGTTGGTGCCAATTGGCACACGCCTTCTTAAGAATTTGCCCTTTCGGCGTCTTTGGTAAGGTAGGTGATAGTGCTGACGGCGTTAAGTAGAAATCCGTAGGCTTTCTTTGACTTAAGAAATTACCTAAACGAACTCTCGGACAATCAACACCATCATTCCTGACTTGTTTCCTTCTGCCCTAGGATGTCCGGGAGCGATAGTCAGAACCAGCACGAGGCCCCAGGTTACAATGATGCAGTAGATTTAGGGACCGGGTCCGTGGATCTGACCTTGTCCGCGAGAGATTTTGTAGTTGTGGAGCTTGAGTCGTCCAGAGATTACGATCTTTGGGCACGGAGTTACGGTCTGACGAAGCCGACGCGTTCGATGGACCGAGGTGACCTTGCTAGGACTAGGTCGTTAGTCCAATCTCGGACCATAGGTGGCATTGGGACATCCTGGGATCCGAGCTAATCGTCTTGAGCGGGAAGGCGGCAATCGGGAGGTGATGAAGTCGAGATGTTCGAGGTGGTGGAGGACCGTGTTATGGGGAACAGTCCGTCAACCTGTACATCCGGAGACCCGAAGTTGTCATCGAGGAGGAAGAAGTTGGTGAGGAAGAGGAAGATGAGGACGAGGAGGAAGAAGGAGAAGGATCTCCTGTCGCTCGTCCCCCTAGACGATCCAGTCGGCGGATTGCACTACACCCTGTTGCGCCCATTCAGTCCAGTCTTCCATTAATTGAAGGTCGTGGTGCCAAGGCGGCAAGGATCAAATTTCCTCGTCCCGCATCCGCAGTAGTGATAGCAGACAAGTTCGGAGAGCTAAACGCGGATGGGCTTCTTCCTACCTGTCCATCGAGGGTCAAACATGAGGAGATTCCGGAATGGAGGCGAAATGGGAGATCCCCGAGTCCGTGGAAATAATGATCCCTGAACCCGGGCATGCATTCTATAACCCTCCCGCTGGATATATGTGCGTTCATGAGGTGGCCTTCTCCTGCGGATGGAAGATCCCCATTGCCACAGGCGAAAAACATTACAACCATATTGGTATAGGTCCAGTCGTTATCCCCAAGTCCACAGGTAACCTTATTTGCTTTGTAGTTTTTGTAAGAAGAAAGGCGGATAGTAAATTTTGAGAACTTTAGGCAGCTCTTCCACGTCTCGTTCAGTCCGGGGAATCCACTATTCTATACTTTCATGAATAGGAAACCCTACAATTTTATCTCGGACTCCATTTCGTCGCTGGGATCGAAGTGGTGGGATAGGAACGTTTTTGTACGGATGGCTTTGAAGCCAGGGATGTCCGAGAGACAGAGGAACAATGGGGCTGCCACAAAATTCCTTAGAGAGAGTATCCCGGATTGGCGCCCCCTTCCGAAGAACGTGGCTCCGTGGGTGGTGGCAATCCACAAAAAGCATGACCCACCTACTTATCCATTTCACGGATTAATCTGTCAGCCACTTCCCTACCTGTGCGGACTAACAGGCGCAGTGGATGTAGGAGGGAAGACGGACATTAGTAAGGATTCGTTGACTTGAAACTTGGCGTTCTTTCTTCTTCGATATACTCTATTTTGATTACGTATTTCCGCAATTCTGATAATTCTTCTTAACCTAACCCGTATCTAACGCCTTTGGTTTATTGTGCAGCTCATTGGTTTGACTACATCATGTCGACACTCGCATAAAAGAAAAAGTTGCGAGAGAGCGGCAAGCCACGGAGGTCGCCACCGTCGAGGACCAAAATCATCAACACTTAGTGGGTCTTCCCATGTCGATCCGAAGAATGCCGCGATTTTGCCGCGGAGGAAGAAAGGCGTAACAAGGTGGAGAGGATTCTCGAGCCTTGGCGGTGCAGAAGGGCAAAGCCCCAATCGGAGTGCCACCGCTCAAGTCCTGTGCTTCATTGCTGCCGCACCACAACGGGAGGTGTTGATGCGGATGCCATTACCTCGGGGCAAGAGAGGAGCAACTTGAGGCTCCTCCCATGCAAAGAGACAAGAATTGTCCATGTTCTTCCTGTTGACCAAGTGCTCTTAACAAGGAGTACTGGTGGCTTCGGACTCCACGAGGTTGAGCGGGTCGGATTTGGATGGGCTATACCAACGGGTAAGTAATCTTTGGATGCTCTTCTTGGTTTGTTCTTAGTATGACAAAAGTGCAACTTATATTCTTACGGACTTCTCGCAGCTCGGCTGTTTCGTCAGGGCCATGCAATGGAAGGCCGCTGAACGCGCTACCATTGAGGAGGACCTCCACAAGGCTGTGGCCACTTCCGCGGATGAGGCGGAGAAGGCGAAGCAATTGGAGATGCGGCTGAAAGAGCAAGAAGTGAAGTTCCATAAGCTGAAGGCCAGCTGGGAAGAAATCAAGGCGGACCTCGACTGGCAGGAGAACTTTGTCGACAAGTCGATGAAGGCTTTTCTGGATTCCAAGGATATACTGCTCGGAGGCCTCCAATATGCCCGTCTTCAAGCTGGTCGTGACTTCATGGAGTCCGACTCCTTCAAGTTCTTGACGGCGGACAAATCCGATGCTTCCCGCCTGGATGGGTTCGTGTCCGCTATCGGACAACTGCAGTCCAAGGGACTACTTCCACCGGACTTTAACTGGAAGGCGGAAGGGTTAATCCCTTCTGCGGATGCTAATGGCGTGGAAGTCCACAAAGATGTCTCGGATGAGCAGTTGGTCGTGCGAAGTTTGCGTAACTCAATCGAGGAAGGTGAGATCGGGATCCGAAATGGCGGGCCCTTCCTCCTGAGATGGGTCCCGGATGCTCTCCGAAAGGTATGCTTTGTACCTTTCGATAATTACCGGGCTTTCCTGAAGAAGTGGTTCTCCCTGCCTTGCCGGGTCGTTGGCCTTCCCGCGGATTTCAACTTGTTCAATATTGTTGAATCCCTTGCCGCACAAGCCACCTCCAACGCGCCCCCTGTCGATCCTCCTCAAGTTGGTGAAGCTGGTCCGAGCCAAGCTGGGCCTCAGTGAGAAGTCCGGGGTGCGATCATACCAGCACTAATGCACCGGATCCCATCAAAACTCCGAAGTTAAGCGTGCTTGGGCGAGAGTAGTACTAGGATGGGTGACCCCCTGGGAAGTCCTCGTGTTGCACCCCTTGAAATTCTGTATTTGCTGAATCTTTCTGTTGGATTTGCATCTTTTGATATCTCGGAATGTCATTACATACTATAGCAATGTTTCGTATTTAATCCGAGGAGTTGAACCTCCTATGCTTCCGAACTATTACTTGCTCTCTTATTCGTTCCTTTTTATCTGTTGTTCATAAGCTGAGTTATTATAAATTACCCATCTCTTAAGAGCACGGACCGCTGTAGATGGCATCTGATGTAGAAATCAGACCATCATCTTTCCGATACTCGAACTGTTCGCCCCTTGGTATATCTAATTCTTCTAGAAGGAGGAAGGTGAAATAGTGAAATAGTCATTATGACTACGTCTTTTCATCTCCCCCGTCGTCGGATTATCGACATGTGGCGAGATCTTGAGGACCCGTAGCAACTATAAATAAAGGTGTGGTAGTTCTTCCCTTTTTCACCGCTGTACCCTTCTTCGCTTTGTGTTTTGTTTTACCGATTTCGGCCATCCACAAAAGCCGGAGTTCTCTAGGATGTCGGAATCTGATCACGAGGAATATCAGCACTGGGTAAACTGTGCTTGTGGGCACATGCATCCACCGATTTACCCGGGTACGGGGACCGCGGATGACCCGATCATCCTTGACTTTGAAGGCGATCAACCTCTATGTCCGGGAATAGCTAGGAGGCGAGTCGAGGAAGAGAGGGAACGGACACTGAAGCTGATCCGTAGGAGGATCCGCATGCAGCAGCAAGCTCGTTAGGGCCGAGGTGGAGGCTCGGAGTCCCAAGGCTCGACTTCCGGAGTCTGGTGAAGGAACAAGGCGGGGTATGCCCCGTGGATGCATGTACTTATCCTTAGACCTTTTCACATTGTTCCTCTTTTATGTAAATTTTCGGATAATTTTGTTTATAAAATTCGAACTATTTTTCCTCGGATGAGATCGCCATCTTTTTCTTGTGCAGACTTCGTCGGATGATATTGGCCTTTATATTTTTGTAAAATGACTAAGAAACTCGGACGTGGTTGTTGGGCTTGTTTAGGCTTGATTGGATAAACCCGTCTGGCCCAACACTGTTCAACCCAAATGAATAGTTTAAGCCCATTGTCAACATCGAAGTTCTGACGTGTCGGACGCCTATTGGTTCGTCACTTCTATAAATACTGCGGATCCCTCTTGGCCTTGGTCGCTCAAGTCCAACTTCCAATTTCCAAATCTACTTAATTGCAAGAAGACGGTCTCTTGGATAGTTTCCCCCTCGAGACTCCCGTCCACTCTCGAGTCGGCGTTCGTCCTGAGCGTGAGAGTGGCGTGGGTCTAGAGGGGAAGATTGTGGAAGATCAGTCACCGAAAAGCATAGATCTCGGTTTAAATGTATATCTGTCCGTCTCCTCTGCTTTCTTCCAACCCCACTTTAGTGGTTCAAATCTCTCTTATATTGGAAATGGTTTCCGAATTTCAAGAGAGTTTGAGTCTCTAAAGCCGGTGAGGCGGAAATCTCTTCTTGTCTGCACTTTGTTTTCCCCGGACATAGGACTTGCATTGCCATGTTTTGGTGGTATCCTGAAGGATTCCAGCACGTTTAACCATTCTCTTGTGTGCAGGTAGATCGAGTTCCTGGCCTCATGAAAACCGGACTTGATACGGAAGAAGCTTTTCCCGACGGGGGAACGATCTATGCTGGGAGATGACGTATCTCCAGAGACGTTTTTCTGCATTTTTTGTATTGCGTCCGTAAGTCCGGATAATCGATCCGGGATTGTAAATTGTACAGACAAGATTATGTATAATTCGTCTTTGTATGAATGAAATCTCTTGCTTTCGTTGTTGTTAAACGAACGGTAAATCTCAGATGCGTAAATCGAAAAATCACAAATCGAAAGATAGAGGTTGTATTGATTTGCCGGAAATTCAATTACAACTTGCGGGCTCTATGGCCAATGGCAAAAGGACCAAAAGAAACAGAACTGACGGAGTTCCGTGTAACAAGTAGTTGAGATTGAGATGATCAATCGTCATGATGGAGATCCGCGCAATTATCTTTATGCATAGAACTTCTGAAGGTTTCTAGCATTCCACGGACGCTTGAGGGGATGTCCGTTTTCATCTTCTAATTCATAACTCCCATTTACTCTTGCCCCGACAATCTTGTAGGGTCCTTCCCACTTGGGCTTGAGTTTTCCAATATTGTTCAAAATGTCGGCTCGTCGAAGCACCAGGTCCCCGACTTGCAAGTTAGCCGGACGAATGTCCTCTTATAGGTTCGGGCAGCAGTTGCCTGATACCTAAGGATATTCGCCAGTGCTTCAGACCTTTTTTGTTCAAGCATGTCCAGGTCGAATATCCGGGCTTCTCGGTTTACTTTGTCTTTGAACTCTCGGATTCTCGAAGTCTCTACGGCAACCTCGGATGGTATGACTGCCTCTGAACCGTATACCAAGAAGAATGGAGTTTCTTTGGTTGCAGTCCGTGCAGTGGTGCGATGAGCCCATAGCACGCCTTCCAGGTTGTCTGCCCAGCTTTCTCGGGAAGTTCTCAAACGCTTCTCCAGGGTTTTGACTATTGTCTTGTTTGTGGATTCTGCCTGACCATTGGCTTGTGGGTATCCGACGGATGTGAAACGTTGTTCGATTTTGAAGGAGGCAAGCCATTCCTTAAGCCTATTGCACGAAGCTGAAGCCGTTATCCGAGACTAGAACTCTTGGTAGGCCGAAGCGGCAAATGATATTCTTCCAAATGAAGGTCCGCACTCGACTTTCCGTGATGGTCGCTACAGCCTCCGCTTCTACCCACTTGGTAAAATATTCTACCGCCACAATGAGAAATTTTTTCTGTTGGGTACCCCTCGGAAATGGTCCGACAATATCGATACCCAGCGATCGAGCGGACACGCTATGATTGACGGAATCATAGGGTTAAATGGCGATGTGGGATGTTTGCGTAATATTGGCAATCCGACATCTCCGGCGTGGTCGGCGGAATCTTTACCGATGGTCGACATAGTAGCCTTGTCGTATGATTTTACGGCGAGTCCTCCCCCCAGAATGACTCCCACAGCTTCCGTTGTGTATCTCTTCCAGCACGGTCTGTGCTTCTTGTGGGTTCAAGCATCTCAGGTGAGTCCCGGAAAAAGATCTCTTGTACAAATCATCACCCATTATAAAGTATCTATTTGCTCGGCATTGCACACTCCTTGATTCTTTCGGATCGACTGGCAAAGATCCGTCCTTGAGATAGTTAAAAATGTCAGTCATCCAGTTTCTTCCTGTGTCAAGTATCATGACCGCCGAGCTCGGACTCATGACGGATGAATCAGTAATGGTGAGTAGAATTACTCTCCTTGTGTCTAGAGCCGCTGTAGCAGATGCGTATTTTGCCGAGGCATCAGCTCTTTCGTTCCAAGCTCTATCAAACTTTTCCAAGGTGAATTCCTCGAAGTGGCTGGCCTCATTCTTGAGTAGCTCAAGATACTTGATCATCGAAGGACCTTTTGTGGCAAAAGTTCCTGAAAATTGGGCCTCGACGAGCTGTGAGTCCGTGTAAGCTTTGACCTTCCGGGCTTGGAGTGACTTGGCTAGACGCAGCCCCACTAAAAGTGCCTCATACTCAGCCTCATTATTGGTAACTTTGAAATCCAAGGAAATCGCATTGTCGAGTTCTGCGCCATCAGGGCTCTTAAGGTAGATTCCAATTCCTCCCACTCTTCCAGTGGAAGAACCATCCACTTCCAATGTCCAGATATCGGAAGGATGTTTTTTGGTTTGGAGATCTCCTGCGAGCTGCTGAGGTTCCGCTCTTGGTTCATCCCCTCTCGTGATTTCCGTTCTGATGTTGTCAGCACTGGGTTTCTGGGAACATCACCAAGTAGAAACATTTGGTTGACCCGAGTTTCCCCACCTGACAAAGGAAAGGGCCGATTGATGAACTGGGCTTCCTCGAGGTTTTCCGGGTTGAACTTTGGCGGAACTGGCTTTCGGACAATATGCTTGGTGATTAAGCACTAGATCACCTGCTTGTCAGGGACTTTCTCTGAATCCTTCTCTGGATAATCCGCTAAGAAGTCGGCGAGGACTTGAGCCTTTTTGGTACGGAACTGTAGCAAATGTCGTATTCGCTTAGCTCGATCGCCCACTTAGAGAGTCGTCCTGATTGGTCGGGCTTTCCTAGGACCTGTTTCAAAGGTTCCGCAGTTAGTACCACTATTTTGTGAGACTTAAAATAAGGTTTTAACCGTCTGGCGGTATAAACCAAGGCGTATGCGAGTTTCTCGATCTTCACGTATCTTGTCTCCGCCCCAGCAAGGGCTTTGCTAAGATAGTAAATCGGCAAATGCTCGTTAGCCTGAATCCGTACTAATACGGAGCTCATTGCCTCTTCCGTGATTGCTAGGTAGAGGTAGAGCGGTTCTCCTTCGACGGGTTTGGAGAGCAGTGGAGGGGAATGGAGGTACTCTTTCAGTTTCTCGAAAGCCTCAGAACATTCCGCGGTCCACACAAAGTTCTCTCCTTTCCGGAGGATTTTGAAGAACGGAAGATTCTTCTCCGCTGATCGGGAAATGAAACGACTTAAGGACATTAGACGCCCAATAAGCTGTTGTACCTCGTTGAGGTTCTTCGGATGGGGCAAATCTAGGATTGCCTTGATCTTCTCGGGGTTTGCACTTATCCCTCTTTCTGTGACCATGTATCCCAGAAACTTTCCTCCTTTCACCCCGAACGTACACTTTTCGGGGTTCAACTTCATACCATACTTTCGAAGAATGGAAAAGCAATTGTTGAGATGCTCAATATGCTCTTCTTCAGTCTTACTTTTAACAAGCATATCATCTACGTAGACTTCCATAGTCTTGCCCAACTCCTCCTTGAACATTTTATTCACCAACCGCTGGTATGTAGCTCCCGCGTTCTTCAACCCGAATGGCATCACCTTGAAACAGTATACTCCTCCTGCCGCGAAGAAGGCTATTTTCTTGATGTCGTCCTTGGCCATCCGGATTTGATAGAAGCCCTGATATGCGTCCATGAAGCTTAGGAGCGCACATCCCGCGGTAGAATCTACCAACTGGTCTATGCGAGGTAGGGGATAAGGATCCTTTGGGCAAAACTTGTTGAGCCTTGTGAAGTCATTGCACATCCTCCACTTTCCTGGGGCTTTCTCGACGAGTACCACATTACAGACCCAGTCCGAGTATCTAACATCTTCAATGTGCCCGGCTTTCAAGAGCCGGTCAACTTCCGCAGATATGATTGCGTCCTTGACCGGGCCAAAGTCTTTCCTATTCTGTCGGATATATTTGATCGAGGGATCCATGTTCAGACGGTGAACAGTGATTCTCGGATCTATTCCCTTCAAATCATCAGTACTCCAAGCAAATACATCCATGTTGTCTCGGAGACAAGCAATAAGTTTCATCTCCACTTCTGTGCTCATCTCTGTTCCGATTCTAGTCTTCTTATCCGGGCTTCCAACAACAATCTCGATTTCCTTGAGAGTTTCGTGAGGCTCGATCCGTGCAGTTCTGGGGAATTTCTCCTTCGGGCTTCCTACCCCTATCTGCGGATTCTCCTGTTTGGGCAGGAGAACAACTCTCGGATCGGAGGTCACCGTGACTGCCAAAACGGGGGCAGATGCCCTTCTTGTGGACATAATGTAACACTCCCAAGCTTCTCGGATGTTTCCTACCTCTTCTCCTACTCCGAAGGGAGTAGGAAATTTCATTATGTTGTGTAAGGTGGATGAGATAGCCCGGAATTGATTGAGTCCTGGGCGCCCAAAGATGGCGTTATAGTCGAAGGTCCGATCAACAACGACAAATCGGATCGACTGTGTTACCCTGGCCGGGAAGGTTCCGAGTGAAACGTGTAAAGTAACACTTCCTAGTGCTCGAATAGTTCCTCCTCCAAACCCTAGTATAGAGGTGTGAACTCTGTCGTAGCGGATTCTTCCCAACTCCATCTGATCTAGTGTCCTCTTAGAGATGATATTCGAAGAACTCCCGGTATCCACCAAAATTTTGTTCACTCGATAAGTCGTGATGGTCAACGAAACTACAAGAGGAACGTCCGGGTCGTCAATCTCCTCGCCTCCTGCCGTAGGAGGGGGAATTTCGCTATCGTCGAAAGATATTGCATTTGTTCCTCGAATCGCGGGGGCACCGTACGCCCTGTCATTGTTCTGAAGGTTTTGGGCGGTCCGCTCTCTTGCGTTCCTGCTATCACCTCCAGAGGGTCCGCCTGCGATAGCGTTGATCACCCCGCTGTACGGAGGGTTCTCCATTTCGGTCTCATTGCCGTATCCGTACGGATGTCCTCCCATGCGTGGCGGATAGCCTACTGGCGGAGGTGGCAAAGATAGTGGGCGAGGTGGTGGGTCAGCAGCGTTATCCTCCCTCCTCCGCTCCGTTCTTTCGTGCCTGGAGGGCTCGTCCGCATATACGTGCTCCTTCAACTTGCCTTCTCTCACCAGGTGTTCGACCTCATTTTAATCGATACGTCAGTCTCATGGCCTCTGCTCTTGTGAAATTTGCAGTATCCCTTCGCATTTCTGTTTCTCCGATTGTGGGATGGCTTCGGCCATTGGACGTCCAACTTTTTCTCAACAATAGTGGCCAAGATGTCGGATCTCGGCTTATTGAGGCGCGTGTAGTCCGCGAATCTTCTGGGCGGACTTCTCTCCCTGTAAAGGCCTTTATCTCTGTGATCTTTCTTCGGATCAAACTTCCCCTGGCATTGCTCTTGTTTTTGCGGTTCCTTTCCCTTCTTCGATCCTGCTCGGACTGGTACGTTCCTTCGGTATTCTTCTCCGTACATCACCTCCTCACAGATGTCATCCAAGTGCTTTTCGCTCCTCACTTCGACCGAGAGCTTCCTCCATGACTCGGAGTTGTAAGTATTAGCGTACAGGTGACGGACCCGTTCTTTAATACTATGGGGCTCAACTCGGAGTACTTCCGTATTGAAGCGATCTAGGAAAGTTCGAAGATCTTCCTGTTCCCTTTGGATGACTTCGGCCAGGTGCTCTACAGTACGTTTTCTTCTTTTTGATTTTCCGAACCGTGCTAAGAACTTTGAAGACAGATCTGCATACGACCTTATTGACTTGTCTGGCAAAGCGGTGTACCAATCCATAGCCGTGCCGAAGAGGGTGGATGAGAACGTAAGGGCTTTAGTATTGTCACTCAGCCCCTTGGAATCCATCTTGCTATTGTACCTTGTCAGGTGACCCACGGGGCAAGTATCCCCGCAGTAGTATTCCAAGTTCGGGATCACTTGGTCCGAGTTTCTATTTCTTTCCTTTTCCCTCATGATATCATCACACAGAGGGTTTGGTGCACTTGTAGTGATCTGCTCGTGGTCTTTTACCAGGCGTCCGAGGTTCAGGATTTGGGTTTCCAAAGCTTTTTGTTGGGCGTAAATTTCATCAGCTGTCATGACCTCTCCTGTCCGTGGATGGACTGCGACATCCGCGGGGAGTTCGTCTAGCCGGACAACTAGAATGGTTTCTGCTACATGATCCATGTTCCTCATGGGATCTTGTCGCGGACCTCCTGGCTGCCTGTTACCTCCTTCTTGGTACTCTCTCCTCCCATTCGGGCTTCCCTCACCCCGAACTCAAGCGAAGGCCCGTCGGTCTAGAAGGTTTCGCAAATCCTCATGGGGCAGCTGATCTCCCAACCTCTATTGGATTGGATCTTCTGCATTTCTTGACAAGCGGCTCGCTTGAACCACGATAACCATCGGAGTGGCTTACTGAGGGTGGGCATTGTTAGACCCTAGGCACCCTTGGATAATCGTGAGCAACCTATCAAACTGGGTTTCGCTTAGTCCGAGATCGCTTGTGCGGACAACACGACCATCGGGCATCGTAAACTGTTGACCTGTGGTAGGGCCTTGAGCTTCTGCCGAAGAAGCTCGTGCTACCCCTTCTCCATGGTCCGTAGGCACGATATTCACAGGGACGCTTTGGCCTCCTCTAAGCGGGGCGTCTCTTCCCTCACCCGAGGATGGGCTGGCGGTCCGCCCGTCGCTCGGATATCTCCTTCCAGCGTTCCTTCCAGCCCATGACCCTTCGTCCCGGGTGGCGGGCGTCCTCGTGGGCGTGGTGGTGGTGTTCCCACGCTGCAAAGACTAGTCCGAAATTTGTCTGTCGTCCTAGCCATCAACACAACACAAACACAGATCTTTTTGTAAATTTTCCCACAGACGACGCCAAAATGTTGAGGGATAAAACGTCAAACACCAACACTACTACTGCAAGTAACCTAATCTAAGATCCACCTCCAACTTGAAGTCCGAGAGAAGGCTTGTCCGAGCAAGAGTACCTGAAAGGACTAAGGGGGGGGGGGTTAGAATAGGTTACCCGGATTGCCAAAGTCAATCCGGAAGGAGGCTTTACTCAAAGGAGAGATGACAGCTCTCAATGCAATAGTAATGGGAAAGATATTATGTCCCAAAAGACTTAAGGATTGTTGCTTACCTTAAGGTCTTGGACCTTGTGCTATATTTATAGTTATCATCTACTTATGAAGAGGTTCATAAGATGATGCCAAGTGTATGATTCAGATTTGGACTCCAATGCTCCCTTTGGCCCATAGCCCAATAGTGAACAGTAGTCCAATACCGATTAGTGGGCTTGGGAGGGTAGTTTGGACCTTTTCCCTCTGAGAGTACTGTTCCGCCTATTGGGTCCGTGTTAGTCCCTTGGACAGATCTGTCTGCTTGGTTGATCTGCCCTTGGGTAACTCTGGATGTCCGAGCCAAGAGTCTCACGGAAGTATCTGAGTGGTTCTGTTATGTACGTTTGGGCTTATCGCGATGGTGGCATCCAAGATTCTCTCGTCCGGTCCGTTAGGCATCTCTGTACTGTCATGGTCAGGTTTGGATGTCCTTTCTTTAGCCAGCTCAGACTGGCTGTGGAGATGTAGTGACTTCAGCGTACTGGTCGATTCACTTTGGTCGGACCATGTGAGGTCGGACCAGTACTGAATTGGCTAGTTAAGCCGTGATGCGCTTTAGGACACGCTCTATGGCGCCCTTAACGGATTGGACACATTTCCGTATCACAAAGCGGCAATGAGTTCTGTATTAGTACGGATTCAAACTAATGACCACTTGCCAATCTACTATCTTAGTAAAGCCCTCGCTGGGGCGGAGACAAGATACGTGAAGATTGAGAAATTTGCATATGCTTTGGTTTACACCGCAAGGCGGTTAAAGCCATACTTCAAGTCTCACAAAATAGTGGTACTAACTACGGAACCTTTGAAATAGGTCCTGGGAAAGCCCAATCAATCTGGATGACTCTCTAAGTGGGCGATCGAGCTGAGTGAATACGACATTTGCTATCAGGCTCCGACAGCCAAGAAGGCTCAAGTCCTCGCCGACTTCTTAGCGGAGTACCCTGAGGTGGATTTAGAGAAAGTCCTTAACAAACAGTCATTTGAATGCCTAATCACTAAGCAGATTGTTCGGAAGCCAGTTCCGCCAAAGTTCAACCCAGAAAACCTCGAGGATGCTCAATTCATCAATCAGCCCCTGCCTGCATCGTATGAGGAAACTCAGGTCAACCAAATGTTCCTTCTTGACGATGTCACAAGAAAGTCCGGTACTAACAACTCCAGACCGGAAATCAAAGAAAAGGAGGAACAAAGGTCGGAACCTCAGGAGCTCACAGAAGATCTCCAAACTGAAAGACATCCTTCTGATGTTTGGACATTGGAAGTGGATGGTTCCTCCACTGGAAGAGTGGGAGGGATTGGAATCTATCTTAAAAGTCCTGAGGGCGCGGAACTCGACTACGCGATTTCCTTGGAATTCAAAGTCACCAATAATGAGGCTGAGTATGAAGCACTATTAGTAGGGCTACGTCTAGCCAAGTCACTGCAAGTCCGGAAGCTCAAAGCTTACACGGAGTCACAGCTAGTTGAAGCCCAATTTTCAGGAACTTTTGCCACAAAAGGTCCTTCGATGATCAAGTATCTTGAACTACTCAAGCATGAAGTCAGCCTCTTTGAGGAATTTACCCTGGAAAAGTTTGATAGAGCCTGGAATGAAAGAGCGGATGCTCTAGCAAAATACGCATCCGCCACAGCGGCTCTAGACACGAGAAGAGTAATCCTACTCACTATTACCGACTCATCCGTCATGAGTCCCAATTCAGCTGTCATGATAATTGACACAGGAAGAAACTGGATGACTGACATTTTTAATTATCTGAAGGATGGATCTCTACTAGCTGATCCGAAGGAATCCAGGAGTATGCAGTGCCGACCGAACAGATACTTTATACTAGGTGAAGGTTTGTACAAGAGATCTTTTGTCGGGACTCATCTTAGGTGTTTGAGCCCGCAGGAAGCAAAGACTGTGCTGGAAGAGATACACAACGAAAGCTGTGGGAGTCATTCCGGGGGAAGAACTCTGGCCCAGAAAATCATACGACAAGGCTATTACTGGCCTACCATTGATAAGGATTCTGCCGACTACGCTCGGAGATGCCCTGATTGTCAATATTATGCGAACATTCCACATCGTCCGACACATCCTATGATTCCGTCAATCATAGCATGTCCGTTTGACCAGTGGGGCATCGATATTGTCGGACGGTTCCCAAGGGGCACTCAACAGAAGAAATTCCTAATTGTGGCCGTGGAATATTTCACCAATTGGGTAGAAGCAGAAGCTGTGGCAACCATTACAGAAAGTCGAGTGCGGACCTTCATTTGGAAAAACATCATTTGTCGCTTTGGCCTACCCTGAGTTCTTGTCTCGGATAATGGTGCTCAATTTTCAGGCAATAGGATCAAGGAACGGTTAGCGTCCTTCAAGAGTAAACAATGTTTCACATCTGTTGGATATCCGCAAGCTAATGGACAAGCCGAGTCCACAAACAAGACAATAGTCAAGATACTGGAGAAGCGGTTGAGAACTTCTCAAGAAAGCTGGGCGGACGACCTAGATGGCGTACTATGGGCCCATCGCACTACTGCACGGATCGTGATGAGAGAAACCCCATTCGCTTTGGTTTATGGCTTGAAAGCAGTCATACGAGCGGAAATTACAGTCGAGACTATGAGAGTCCAAG
Source organism: Plantago major (assembly GCA_026545765.1). Taxonomy (NCBI): domain Eukaryota; kingdom Viridiplantae; phylum Streptophyta; class Magnoliopsida; order Lamiales; family Plantaginaceae; genus Plantago; species Plantago major. The sequence continues at coordinate 2,769,383 of CM048841.1, forward strand.
AGTTCGATGATTCCGTCAATCACGAAGCTCGGATATTCGACCTGGACATGCTGGAACAGAAGAGAACTGAAGCACTGGCTAATATCCATAGGTATCAAGCAACGGCTGCCCGAGCCTACAACAGGAATGTTCAGGCCAAAAACTTGCAGGTCGGAGACCTAGTACTTCGCCGGGCTGATATCTTAAGCAATGTTGGAAAACTCAAGCCTAAATGGGAGGGACCATACAAGATTATCGGAGCAAGAGTGAATGGGAGTTACGAATTGGAAGATGAGCACAGACATCCACTCAAGCGTACATGGAATGCTAGGAACCTTCAAAAGTTATACGCATAAGGAGGGTTATGTGAATCTCGGCCAGGCCGTTTGATCATCTTAAGTTTTAACTGTCTATTATATGGAACTCCGTCAGTTCTGTTTTCGATTAATCCTTTTGTCATTGGCCATGGAGCACACAAGTTGTAATTGAATTTCCGGCAAATCAATACAACTTTTATCTTTCGATTTAAGAGTTTAGTGTTCAAAACGACAACAAGCAAGTGATCGATTTTATTCATATGTGAAACCAAGTACATATGACAATGTCTTTGTAATCCACCACTTCGGATCCCTATCTAGATCTACAGATGCATTGCATAAACTGAAAAGGAGATATCTGGGCAATTGCAGTCCACGAATAAAGTAGATTCCTCTGATAGGACACTTCTTCACTCACTCACTACTTCTGAGAAACCATCGATCTGATTTACCTGCACAGCACAAGATGTTTTAATAAGGTGGAATTCTATGGCATTCTCTATGGATCCCGCGCACAATGTGCACGGAAACATCAAAATTGTAAGTGAGTAATTAGCACTTGGAATCTCCTGCTTATAAGCAGATCACACGAACATATCTGCTGATTCCAGAGGTTGAACGTTGAGACTCCGAGCCACCGCTTTGAGCCTCACGAGCCTGCTGCTGCATTTGGATCCTCCTACGGATCATCTTCAGCGTACGCTCCCTTTCTTCCTCGGCTAGCCTCATGGCTATCCCCGGACATGGAGGGGGATCCCCTTCGAAATCAAGGATGATTGGGTCGTCTGCGGTCCCTTTACCGGGATAATACGGAGGATGCGTGTCCCCGCAGGCACAATTTACCCAATGACGATAGCAATCGAACTTGGGATCATTCAGATCTCCGACGATGGGGCTTCCCAGGGGTGGGACCACTATATTGGCAATATAGTGAAGATGCCTAGATCGGGCTGCTTTTTCTCGAGCAGACGCAGACATCCTGGGGAACTCCGAATTTTTTGGGAAAGTTGAAAGTGCTAAACAAGGAGAGATTGGTGAAAAGTACAACAGTAAGAAAGGAGCAGTTACCATAGTCTTATTTATAGTAGCGGTAGATCTTTACGATCACACCATGTGTCATTCATCCGACGGCTTAGAAGATGAAGAGACGCAGTAATAATGACTGTTTCACCTTCCTCCTTCTAGAATAATTACGCATCCCAAAGGATAATTTGCTTAAGCGCAGACGAACGGTCCGAGGATCGGACAGATGATGGTGCGATTATTCTACATCAAACGCCATCCACAATGATCCGTGCTCTTAAGAGATGCGTATTTGATGATAATTCAGCATATGAACGACGGATAAAAGGAAATAGAGAAGAAAGCAAGTAATGACTCAAAAACACGAAAAGCATTGTTCAGCGGATAATCATTACGAACGAAAAATAGTAAAACATTGTACATGGCAACACTCTGTGCCATCAAAAGATCACAATTCAAAACATTACAGAATTTTCACGGGGCATCCCCCGGACTTCTCACTGAAGGGTAGGTTGGCTCGGACCAGCTCCTTTGGTTGAGGGCGGATTGGCGGAAGGCGTGTTGGTGATGGCTTGTGCAGCAAGGGATTCAGCGATCTCGAACAAGTTGAAGTCCTCATCAAGACCAACGACCCGAGAAGGCATGAAGTACCAGTCCTTTCAAAAAGCCCGGTAGTTCTCAAAAGGTACAAAGCATACCTTTCGGAGGGCGTCCGGGACACACCTCGGGAGAAAGGGTCCGCCGTTCTTGATCTCAATCTCACCCTCCTTAGTGACTAGCTCCATGACTTCATGTGCCAACTGACGTTAAATCGAGACATTGTCCATAGGGACCTCCACGCCATTAGCATCCCCAGAAGGGATCAACCCTTCCACCTTCTATTCGAAGTTCTGCGGAAGTAGTCCCTTGGACTGAAGCTGGCTGATAGCGGATGAAAACCCATCTAGGCGAGAGGCGTCGAACTTGTCCGCCATGTAAAACAACCTGAAAGAGTCCGACTTCATGAAGTCTCGGCCAGCCTCAAGACGAGCATATTGGAGGTCCTCAAGGAGGAAATCCTTTGAATCCCAGAAGGCCTTCATCGACTTCTGGACAAAGTTCTCATGCCAATCCAAGTCCAACCTGATCTCCTCCCAGCTTGTCTTCAGCTTGTGGAACATTACTTCCTTTTTTTCAGCTGCATTTCCAACCGCTTCACCTTCTCCGACTCATCCGCGGAAGTGGCTATGGCCTTGTGCAACTCCTCCTCAATAGTAGCCTGTTCACCAGCCTTCCACTGCATGGCCCTGACGAAACATCCAAGCTGCAAGAAGTTCGTATGGATATAAGTTGTACTTCTATTATACTACGAACGCGGCAATGAAACCATGAAAAAAGTTACTTACCCCCTGGTACAGCTCATCAAGCGCCCCGACCCGCTCCACCTCAGGGAGTCCGCTCGCCCGCTCGTACTCCTTCTCGAGAGCATCTTGGTTGGTAGGCGGGACAGCGGACAGTTGCTGCCGGTTCGCTGCAAGGGAAGCCTCCGAGGTTGCTCCCCTCTTCCTCCCCGAGGTTATGGCGTCCCGCATCAACACCTCCCGCTGGGGTGCCGAAGTAGCGGAAGAGGGTGGCTTGGAGGCAGTGGCGCTCCGAGTAGCATGGCCTTTGCCCTTGTCGGGCACATCAAAGCCTGCAGATCTTCTCCAGCCTTGTTGCGCCTTTCTTCTTCCGCAGCGAATACTGCTGCGTTTTTTGGATCCTCCATAGGAAGACCAGCGGACGTGTTGATAACTTTGGTCCTCTGACCAGTGGCAACTTCCAGGGCCTGTTGTTCCCTCTGTTGTTTCTTGTTTTCACGGACCGTCGACATGATGTAATCAAACCAGTGAGCTGCACATCAAAATAAAAGTGTCAGACACGGACATATAAAGGAAGGATTACCAGAACTGAGGAAGGGAAAGATCGAGACAGAGCGTCCCAAAGAAAGAAAAGCACAAATCCTAAGTTAAAAATCCATACTGAAGTTTGTCTTTCCTCCAACTTCCATGGCATCGGTCAGTCCGCACAAGTAAGGCAGCGACTGACAGATCAATCCGCGGAACGGGTACATAGGTGGGTCATACTTCTTATGGATCTCTGCCACCCACGGAGCCACGTTCTTCGGAAGAGGGCGCTAGTCCGGGATGCTCTCCCTTGAGAACTTTGTTGGCAGCCCCCATTGCCCTCGCTGCCTCTCGGACATCCCAGGTTTCAGGGCCATCCGCACGAAAACGTACTTATCCCACCATTTAGACCCCAAGCAAGAGATGGAGTCTGAGATGAAGTTGTAGGGTTTTCTATTTACAAAAGTATAAAGTAGAGGATTCCCCGGACTGAAAGAAACGTGAAAGAGCTGTCTAAAGTTTTCAAAATTCATCGGCTGCCCCTTCTTTTTACAAAAGATCACGAAACAAATAAGGTTACCCAAAGACTTTGGGATAACATGACTCGGACCGATCCCGATGTGGTTCAGAATGTGCTTTAGTTCTGATGCAATGGGGACCTTCCATCCACAAGCGAAGGCCACTTCATGCACGCACATGTACCCGGTGGGCAGATTGTAGAATGCATGCCCGGGCTCGGGGACCATGATTTCAACAGACTCGGGAATCTCCCACTTCCGCCTCCACTCGGGAATGTCCTCAGGCTTAACCTTCGACGGACAAGTAGCAAGAAGCCCGTCTGCGTTTAATTCTCCAAATTCATCCGCTATCACTACTGCGGACGCAGGACGAGGGAACTTGATTCTCGCTGCCTTCGCACCACGACCCTCTACTAACGGAAGATGGGATTGAGCGGACACTGTAGGGTGTAACACAATCCGACGACCAGTACGTCGCCGATGGCGAGCGACTGGAGAGTCCTCCTCTCCTTCCTCCCCATCCTCATCCTCTTCCTCTTCACCATCCTCCTCCTCTTCACCACCTTCAAGTCTCCCAGATGTACTAGGGTTGACAGACCTGTTTCCGCCACAACACGGTCCTCTTCTCCAGCCTCAAACATTTCCACATCATCAGCCTCCCGACCACTGTCGCCCTCCTGTTCAGTTTGAGGCTCATTCGAATCCACATACTCCCTAACGCTACCTATGGTCCGAGATTGTACTAGCGACCTTGTCCTAGTAATATTTTTTCCCCCACTACTATTATTTACGGATCGTGCATCGTGGACGGACTCCGGGCGGCCGGCGTCCTAAGACCTCAAGATCGAATAGTCTCCTACGGACATGCTTAAGCCCGCAGATTCAACTTCCAAATTTGCTCCATCATGGTAACCTTGAGCCTCGTGAACATTTTGACTATCACTCCTGGGCATCCTAGGGCAGAAGGAAACGGATCAAAAACGACGATTGTGATTGTCCGAGAGTTCATTTATATATCTTATTAAGTCAAGAGGTCCGAGGAAATTCTACCCTATCAGATTTTCTATATGAATTAGTCTCGTAATGTTATGGGCACTAAACCCTGGCACACAGAGACGTGCCATCGGCACCATCATCTGTCCCATGCAGCACGGTAATAGAAATAGCTTACAAGAGACTGTCCCAATCGACACCAATCCATCACCAAATAAGCATGCATTGTCGAGTTTGGTTACATTGGAAATGACATACTAGACGAATCGACAAGATACCAGTAAAGGAGATTGGAACGCTATAGCACAAAGGAGGAGTATTTCAACTAAGTGTACTGCTGACACCTACCACTAGCAACATTTGCAATCACGGATTCAAGGCAAAGACATACTAAGCATGCAGTAGGCATATCGTAAAGACAAGAAACTTTAAGAAGAATTAAGATGTACTTACTTGACAAAGCTGAATTGATAAGTTAGACGGATGATAACGCCTTGCTAGCTCTCCGAGGGTACAAATCACAGCTGGAAATCCCAATATTTTGCAAGTTTCAGTTGCTCGGATTGGTCTTTGATTGCTCGAATTGCTTAAGAATCGCTCTAAGTTTCGATGTGGCTAATGTGTGAAAGCGACTGATGGGCTGACTATTTATAGGGGCAATTTGGGAAAGCCAAGAGTCACATCACTTGGGCTCAAATCCCAACCGTTGAAACTTTCCAATCCAACGGTTGTGCCGGTTCGCGAGTGGGTGGCTAACAGCACATTACATTTAATGTTCATCAGAGGCGTCACATCACTTGGTTTTAAAATCCCAACCGTTGAAACTTTCAAATCCAACGGTCGCACTGCTTTACCCGGGATCTTACCCCATGGGCCGGATGGGCAACTCATTGGGCCCCTTTGATTTACTGTTCAGCGGCCCAGGAGGACCATTTCACGTATTTGGCCCAACGGATAACTTCCTATACATTCTTCCACAGAGGACTTCATCAGATCCTAACCGTACTCGGATCTATATATCTCGGATACAAATACCTTTTCCATCTATAGTCCGAGCTATTATATAACTCGGACTGAAGAAGGAAGGGGGGGGCGGAGAGATATATTGAACTCCTAGGAACACGGACGACGGATCCCAACAAAAAGGATTTTTTCCTTTTTCAGTTAACGATTCGGACACGCTCCACAACACATTTGTTCTCTTCATAGTTACTAACTATCTTCTACTAAGATACTTGGAAACTAGGGGGACATATGTTGATACGGACATGTGTCCAATCTATTAAGGGTGCCATAGAGCGTGTCCTAAAGCGCATCAAGGCTGAGATAGCCATTCAAAGCTAGTCCGACCTTAGAACGGTCCGACATAAAGGTAACCATCTCAGGTCAACTAGTATTTACATGTCAGCACGCCATTTCAGCTAGGTCCGACCAAGCTAGATGGATGACTTCCGAACCTGACAAAAGTTCACATGGTCCTTTCCAAGTACCACAAACTGTCAGTCCTAAGATGCTAAACGGACCGGACGAGAGAATCTCGGACGCCACCATCACAGTAAGACCAAACGTATATAACAGAACCACTGAGATACTTCAGTGGAACTCTAGGTCCGGACACCTTGAGTTGCCCAAGGCCAGATCAACCAAGCATACAAATCTGTTCGAGGGACTTACGCGGACCCAACATGCGGAACAGTATTCTCAGAGGAAAAGGTCCAAACTACCCTCCCAGGCCCATTGATTAGTATTGGATTACTATTCACTGATGGGCCATGGTCCAAAGGTAGCATTGGTGTCCAAATCTGAGGCATACACTTGGCACCATCTTGTGAGCCACCTCATAAGATATGATAACTATAAGTATAGCACAAGGTCCAAGACCTTAAGGTAAGCAATATCAAAGTGAGAATCCCTAAGTCATAAACACTCTTGATTTCATAACCTTCCTCATAACTATTATATTGAGAGCTTCCAACTCTCTCTTGAGTAAAGTCTCTTACCGGATTGACATATGCAATCCGGGTAACCCAATCCCCCCCCCCCCCCCCCCCCCCCCCCACTTAGTCCTTTCAGGTACTTTAGCTCGGACCAGTCTTGCTTCGGACTTCAAGTAGGAGGCGGATCCTAGATTAGGTTACTTGTAATAGTTTAGTTAGTGTTCGAGGTTTTACCCCTCAACAATATTGATTAATATAACTAATATTTATAGTTTATAAGTTAATTGGTTCATTATGATAATAACATATTACCTACTACCGAGATGCCACTATTCCTGCGAGCAACCCTGTTCTGTTTTTCATGTCTTGATTTAATGGCTCTCTGTCGTGAAATCTTATTTTTCTCAATAGGTGATGGCTCAGGAATATCTTTCAACAAATTTAGGGTATATTTATCCAGCAGCTGATCTATCGTTTTTTCCAAAAGTGGGATTGATTCTTCAACATTTGGAGGTACCGGAATTCCTATTGACAGCAAGACATGTTAGATATATTGTTCAAACTTTTTTTTCTGTATTCGATTTATGTTATCCAACAAACTCCTAAATTACAATTAAACTTACTATATCCTCGAGCATCTTCATGATACATGAAATAATCAAATGGATGTGAGTTGAGATGGCGTATCATCGTTAGAGTGAATCTCATGTTCATTTTTATTGAACCAGGTAACAACTTTCTAATCTTTAGTAATATTCCCTATTATTTTAACCAAAGAAATATCTGTCAGAATTATATCCATACCACAGGGTAGATAAATTATTACTATTAAGAGTATACTAGTTATGGCCCGTCGATACTCGACGGGTATAGTGAAAAAATATATGCTTCCTAAGAGTAGTAGTGATTCTCAATCCCGTGCCATGCAGAACTTTATAGCAAATACAATATTTCTCAAAAAGTGTATGATCTTATATTCGATCTTTAGCATGATCTATGATAAGGCACACAATCAAGTTCGATCTTTAGCACGATCTATGATAAGGCACACAATCAAGTCTTTTAAACGGGTCGAGTTCTACCAAACCCATTCCGAACCTGCACGTACCCATTCAAATAAAGTTTATTTGTCCCACTCGATCGAGTATATACCTCACCCATTCCATACCAGTAAACCATGATCCAACTCGATAAAACACAACCCTCTTGTAGTGTAATAATAAATTTTTATAAGGGTGGGTGGGTCCTTAAACAAAAACTAATTTTTTTACAATAAATGCGAACGGTTAAACCACCTCCACCCCTAAAAAATCACTTGACATGTGGAAATCTATATTTATAAAATAAAAATACTTTCTTGGGGGCAAAAATAAAATCACCGAAAGATGTAATACAAATGATGTTAGTGACTCTCCCAAAATAAATTTCACCATAGGATGTGATTATCCACCCGATTAATTGTGATTTATACTTTTGCATTTTATTTTTATTCGTGTTGAACATGTTCATTTTCTAAACACGCACCCGTTGATAATTAACAATTATCAGATGGGTGCAGGTTGAGGACCCGTTTGATATTTATGGGGTTCCAACCTGTCGTGTTTTAAAATGTTTCGAATCTGGATGTACCCTAACCCATTTAAAGGTATATTCCAATCTAGTAGTAGTATCATCTATCATATTTATGTTATTCGTATTTAAGCACTTAACACAATTATCGTGCATTTGTAACATATCTTATTGATTGTTCTCATCTACTATGTCATTGGGTGCAACAACATCTTGGGGATGAAAATATTGTGCGTCGGTAATATAATTAGGCACACCTGATCAATTAACTTATTATAAATTATGTTGCAAAATTATGTGGGAGCATATAATATAATAAAATGAAATGTACAATAGACAAATGCATAAAACTTACTCGAACATAAGTCTAGGTCCCCAATTAACTCATAGCTTTAATCTTGAATACTCGACATATTATATATGGCCTATCTTCAGCTGTTAAGCCAAGACTCTCGACATGCCTCGTGATCTCGGACCACTTTGGATGGCCCGTCGATACTCGATGGGGAATGAATAGAAAAATTCAATTTACAAACATATAAATTTTACAATGTGTTAGAACTCATGATCCAAAGGTATCACCATTTCATACGAAGTCATACTACGGTTTGGAAAAATCAAAAGTATTTATAATGACAGCGAACACTATTATATACTCTTATATCATATTTAAAACAGAGTGTTATTTCATAACTTGTATAATGCTGCTTTATACACCATTGTTGTCATAGCATATGTATCGTTCTATTTGTTGCATCAATAGTTTAACAGTATTCTCAATGGGTCGGGTCTAGATCCCATGACCCTACCTATACCATTTATAATGACAGCGAACACTATTATATACTCTTATATCATATTTAAAACAGAGTGTTATTTCATAACTTGTATAATGCTGCTTTATACACCATTGTTGTCATAGCATATGTATCGTTCTATTTGTTGCATCAATAGTTTAACAGTATTCTCAATGGGTCGGGTCTAGATCCCATGACCCTACCTATACCATTTATAATGACAGCGAACACTATTATATACTCTTATATCATATTTAAAACAGAGTGTTATTTCATAACTTGTATAATGCTGCTTTATACACCATTGTTGTCATAGCATATGTATCGTTCTATTTGCTGCATCAATAGTTTAACAGTATTCTCAATGGGTCGGGTCTAGATCCCATGACCCTACCTATACCATTTATATTGTCCTTTTAAGGTAAGAGAGATAGTTAATAAAGTTTGAGAGAGAGAGAGAGAGAGAGAGAGAGAGAGAGAGAGAGAGAGAGAGAGTAAATAAAGTAGAAGATATATTTTCCATTTAAGGTAGGGGAAGTTGAAATCGGAACGTCCCAAACTGAAATGTGAGAAGTTGAACCCTGAACGAAGGGAATATAAAGTTTTACGTGTTTATTTATAAATATGGATGATCTAGCCCCCCCCCCCCCCCAAAAAAAACCTATTTTTTTCCTTTGTATTTCACTAAAATGATCATTTACATATTTCGGTAGAAATCTTTTTAGCTGGTCATGGGTGCCCATATTTTTTTCCACTAATATTATTTTTTACATGTTTTGGTGAAAACAAATCTTTGGGGACCACAAAAAATTATTATTTGAACTAACATAAACTATGCGGGTCGATCAATGTAGTGTTCGGGACTTGTTACATCTTTACGCTGCATGTTGTGGTTAATACCCCGACCCAGACATAATTATTTTCTTCCCTTATATTTCACACTTTCTCCATTCATTATCATTTCTCTCTGCACCAACAAATAATAAATTATTGGCTGTCTTGAAAACAACGATGAAAATATTGTGGCTTATTTTAATGGGACGGAGGAAGTACCATTTATAGCACCCATTCCCAAGTGGGTCAGGCCCCATACTGTTACTCTTGATCTATTCTTCCCATGATATGTTGGCCACACAAAACAAAACGTACACCTCCTTTCCCGCGCACCCTGATGCCATTTGTGCGCGCAAAGATTAACTTCTTATATAGTAAGATTGCTATAGAGCATGCACGCCTAACTATGGGTCCTTCTAGGTGGATTCCTATGAATTAAGGGTGCACCTTTATGATATGATATAAGTAAACATTCTCAATACTTTAAACTCTCCGAAACTTTATGGTGTTACAACTATCAAAACTGAATGGGACTTGGTCTCTTGTGATTGGATCATCATCATCATAATGAAAAGTTTTTCTCTGCATTAATTTCACATATGAAATTTGCCTCGATGATATGTTTTTCAAAAATTAGTAATTATGGGTCTTATTTAATTCACAACTTGAGAGTCTGATCAATGTTTGCATCATCATGATCATACATCGATCGAACCTTGAGCACTCAACACCTATTGTGAAACTATTTTCGAGAAAATTTTCAACACCATCCATCTTTGTAATGATATCCCTACGCAAGTTAAATGCTCCAATAACTAAATATATGTGCTATCATAATGGTTGGAATAGGATTACTTATTTCCCAAGTAAGTGTATTATCGAGAATCTTGATATTAATACCGTCATCATTTAATAAGTTTTATTCCCCAACATCCCGTCACTGACTTAAAATATCCACAGTAAATTCTTGCATCTCTTGAGTCTCGATATATGACGAACAATATAGAAATGATTTTAATATGACATTAGAAAGAAGAAACAGATTGAATATAAAATAAATATAAAAGAAATATAAATTACAATACATGCAGTCGCATGTAAATTGTAAGCTTAAACATATCACATTTGTCACAAATCCTGAAAGAACATGCGACATCTACTACCCTATGGAACGATAAACAATATATGTCTAAATGCTAAGCCGAAGGAGGTCCAACCCACATAAAGGCTCCAGTGGACAATTCATGGCATCCCTTAAAATCCTATCGAGCGACGGTTCCTATCTGTCATGAGTGCCTCCTCAAATGCACGTACTTCATGAAATATCGCATAATGTGTTCAACTGGGAAGACTTTTGAAGGTCCGACCATATTACGTAAGCTAGGCCGAAGCCCAAATCGTGCCCAGGTGAATTGGGAAGGAGTTTTGAAAGTCTGCTCCGGCTGCATTTGAATCCAAAACATCGAGGTTGGGTAGGGTACTCGGCTTGTATTATAAAATCTTAGTACTTCTTAATTAAATGTTCATTATATGATTAACTCATTTACCTTTATAGTTTGAGAGTAATTTGAGGTTTATTAAAATTGACAAATGTTGACCCAAAAAAGTCAACACGGTAAGTTGAAATCGGGGTGGAGGAGGTATATTAGTATGAAAGACCATATGATATAAGTGCAAATTAGATGGTTATGCCATACACTTGGGGTGGAGAGCTAATGTTTTCTTCAATTCAGGAAAAACATTGACTTTTATAAGAATTTGACTTGATATATTTGGCTATTTAACATTTATTTAAGCATGAGGTACATTTTAGAAAAATTGCTACAAATGCTTGATGTAGTCGATTTTGACCATAAATTGCCAATAATTAAGCATGAGAAATTATTTTGTTCGACTTTGACCATAAATTGCCAACATTTAAGCATGAGATTTTTTTAAAGTCGATTTTGATCGTAAATTGCTCTTATATCCTATCAGAAAAAATATTTAATATAAATTATATTTTGAAAGTGCACTAAATAAATTTCGTAAACATATAATTTTAGTTAACTTTTTTCCAACATAATAAATAAGTAATTTATGGTTAAAATCGACCTTAAACTTTTATAAAAACTCAAATATGTTTATTTGTTTTGGAAGTAGCTAGGGAATAACATTAATTAAGGGACTATTTGCATCATTTTCATATCATAGCGTAGATAACAATCAACCACGCAAGGTTAACATCATACACATGTCGAAGCACATAGGGGAATACCGAATTTAGGTTGCCGGACTGGGGAAGGGGCAGCTCCCCCAATGAGCCCCTCACACCTGGTCTTGAAGTCGAACACGAAGACGGTGATCATCTTTGGTCATATGCGAGCACGAGGACATCGACATTTCTAATCGAGTAATTGTGAACAAATTCTGCCCATCCATCGCCGAGTATGACCCCTTCTGATGTTCGTTTTATTTTCACGTGCCATGCCACACCGTCACCAGTATAAACCGTGACACCCGATGGAAGTGGGGTCATGCAGCTGTCGACGATTTGTGGTGGGATCCGCGGAAAGCGTTAATGATATCAGGGGCATGATTACAATCATGCATTAGTGAATAAAGTACACCCTAGAAGACAAATAGAAGCCAGTCTGAAAACTATCGAAAAGAACAACAACACATTTCAAAACACTCTGGAAAAGGAAATATAATCAAGCCCCCCAGGGTTGAACACATTAGAGTGAAAACAGCACAATTTAAACATGGACACATTATTAAGGCATTTTGCAAGGATGCAATAATGGTATTAGGAGACAATTAAAATACAATCAAGGGATCCACTAGTGGTGCAGATAATTAAAAGATAACAATTAGGAGGATATGGCATAGCGAACTCAGGCAAAAAACGTTAGGGATATGCGAATTGCACAAATGTAGCCTTCTTCCCGACTCGAAGGTAATTGTGAGAGCACAATTAGACGATTAACTGACATAACACATCACCTTTCCAGCTGAGGGCCGGGGAGGGGGGGATCGGCGTTGGGGAAATAATTGGGGGAAATTGAAAACCAGCGATTTGACTTACAAGGGTGGGGGTGTCGCAGGGGGCCATGAATCGCACATCTGAGATGCCGCCTAAGGTGAACATCCTGCCATGGTTGAGCCGAGATCTTCCCATCGATTGATTCTGCTTGGATCTTGAAATTGTGAAGTAATTAGGTTAGATTGGGAGAGGTTACAGGCTTTTGTGTAGTGGTCCTATACATTTTCCCCCCAGAAATGATTTTTTTTTAATTCCCACCAAGGTTAACTGTAGCGAGGTTTGAAATTTGACTTTTTAACACAAAAAAAGGAGTATATGTCGTGGGTGTGTACTTGATCCCCCAGTGAAGATGATGAGAGAGTCGTTTTTCAATAGCAGCTTCCATTCTCTCGTAACTTGTTTTTGCTTAAGATATAATTGTGAAGAAGTATGATGTTTAGAGACCAATTTTTAGCAAAAAAAATGAAGTAATTAGGGTTACTTGAGAGACGAATTAAAAAACATACATTGATTTGATTACCTGAATATAGTTTTTGACTCTTCAATTCCAAACATTGAACGGTTGTTCCCAGATTCTGATGTTTCTGACGCTTCAATTGGGTACATATTATGATTTCTAATATGAACACTATGCTATGATTTCTACATAGTCGATGAGGGTGGCGAACTTCGATGAGCTCGAGACGAGCTACAATGTCTGCAGCCCTCATCAGCGGGAGTGTGGAATCCTCCCTCGAACACCCTCTCAGGAGAGACTTCAGCTTCTGGCGGTATGTAGAGGTAAACAGCTCTAAACCATGATCATCGGTGTACTTAACACCGACGCAGATGAGATGGTCGAGACGAGCGTTGATAGCAGCTTCCATTGATTTTTCTTTGAAAACTTGTTTTCTTGTAATGACGAATGAAAAGGGATTGGGAGAAGGTGAGGTATTTGTAGGTAGATGAAAGGTTGGAAATGTACATGCATTCAAAAAAAGAAAACCTAATGGAAATCTGAATTAGAAACTGATCATGTCATTAACGAGTAACCTGGGGAGATGTTTCTGTTGCACGAGCATAAATGCTATAAAATGGTGAAAACTATGATAGAAACTATTGACAGTCTAAATTAGTAATGGTTCATGTCATTCTCAAAGTAAAAGCACAACAGACAAGAAAAAATAAGAAGGCTCCACATTAAAGGTCTATGATCTCAAAGATAAAATCTATGACTTCAACATAAAGTCCTATGATCTGAGATGATTACATTTCAAACAGGAGTGCATATTTGATTCACCGATAATCACAGAGGGGAAAACCCGAGTTCTATTTTCGCGCACGTCGACCACATAAAAGCAACAAGCTTGATATAGAATATCACAACATCAATTAGAACGTGTCGACTGAACGTGCTAACTAACCTGAAAAATAACAGGGCCATCACTCATCCGAACTCACTCTCCAGTAACAACACGTGAACTAACAAGCTCAACAAATTTGGATATTAAGTTACTGCGAATATTCAGAAGGAAAACACAGAATGACCTGCAGTTCCCAGGCGGACTAGTGGACATCTGATACACATGAACTCATAGCCATACAAAATGACGCTGACATCCAATTGCTTGAAACTGCATACTCAACTTAGTGCATAAATAAATATATGGGCCCAGATTTAACGACTAATCATGCCAAACAAGTTAAATAGATTCACTGAACACTGGCGGCTAGCCATAGAGTCGCATTGACAAATCCAACAGGATTATACACAACAAAAGAACTTCCCAGATGCCAATCTGATGTCAGACACCCTTCGTCGCAATTATAGCCCCATGAAAGGCCGCCGCCATACGGCCCCGGTAGTCAGCACCAGCCTCCATCGTCCACGACACCTCATTAACTTCCTGTGTCATGATAATCCGCTCAATCGTGTCACATATAACCGGGCCCGAGTCAAGACTCCCTTCAGCCTGCTGTGCAATGCCAACGAGCCTCTCCATCTTCGACTGTCGTCTGCTGAGTGGAATCCTTATTCCTAGTGTCTCACAGTGGGCCCTAGCCCTGGCCTCCACATAATCAACCTGTACAGGCACAACAATCGATTCGACGAACAAAGAAGAAAAAGAAACTACAGTTCAGGCACACTCATCTCCAACTGTAAGCTAGTGTAAAGCAGATAGAAGACCTTGTACTCACCAGCAACTTAGATGTTAACCAGTTTGCATCCTTCACCCCCTTCAGAATACAAGGATTGTAAAACTCCCACAAGTTCCGTCGGACGGAATAGCACAACAAAGTCCAGTTATCACCGGAGTTAGAAAGCGGGCACCTCCCCGCAGTTGTCCTGATTGGGAAAATCCACTAATCATAACGAACCACCATTGGCAACTTCTCATCTATATAGCAAGAAGCCGCAGCCTTGAAGTCAGCTACATGGTTAGACCTAGCTACATATTCCTGCAGCAACACAGATTCCATCACAACGGAATGATGAAGTATCCAAATCGGATAAGCATTCAAGGCAAGTGGTAAACTGGATTCCGTAGACAAGCACTCACCCAGACTGAACTCTTGAAGACAAACGGCTTCTGATCACATGTGAATCGAGTCTCCTTTGTCGCACGTCCATGCACAGAAGTCGCCACAAATAGGGCCCATGAGTCGACAATCTGTTCAAGGTTTCACGCCAATATATCAGTTATTGTCCACGACATATAAGAAACCAAAAGTACGTAGCCTTAAGAAAACGTCACTCACCCGGTCGGTGTAACTCCCATGGTTCAGAATCAGCTCAAAGTCCATCGCATTGATCGATGCAGTCAACACGGAAGTTTCTACCTCCAACAGCTTCTCATTGTGCAAATGAAAAAATGAAAATACTAAGCAACGTAGATCCCAACGGTAGAACAAACCTTATGGTGAGATTAACGCTTAGAGTGGATGAAATAAATACCTTTTGTTCACCGTAGCAAATGTTTTGGCCACCCATTCAATCACATCCGGTCGCACATACTCATACGCAATACGGCTTCGGTCAACCCTCAACACCCTCGGAGCAGGTGTGGTGAGACAGCCTTTGTAGTTCAAAACACTAGTTACACCAGGACGGCGGCTGTTCAACACTGCCATTGCCTCCTTCTCCCTCCTCCGAGCTTGCAGATTGACCTCACTGATTGGGGAGTCACTATTAATCACGGCCACTAAAACCCCACCAACACCAATGCCTCGGGCCACACTAGTCTCTGGTGTGGCGTCGAACACCGGACTGGCGACTTCCACACCTGATATCTTAGGTGGATGCGGTGAATTGTACACAAGTCGGTGAGGTTCAATCTTGATGGCCCGTGATGCCGGGTACACCGATGGGCGGCTAGAAGATGGCTGACTCACCGGAGTCCCCATAATCCCAAGTGAGCATTCACCCTCTCCCCTGGTCCATGCAGGCGCAGACGGTGAGAGGCACTCCAATGCACGGCTAACATCGGTGGTATTCAAGCAACCGGATGGGTCCGATGCCCCAGGAACGCCACTACGAACAGCCACACACGTCGGCATCGAAAGTGCTTAGGCCTCTGCCACATCTAGCTCCCCATTCCACAAGGCAAGCTCTGCCGCAAGCCGGTCATTTTCTTTCTGAAGCTCCATCATCTTCTCCTTCTGAGACTCATCAGACTTCAACAACTCGTCAAACTCTACTGACAATCGTCCATGCTTGCTTTTCCATGTGTCTCTCTCAAACTCAGCCCAGAGTTGTGCACACTCAGCCCTTGTTTTTTCCACCTCCAATTCCTCTATTATCGGCCCACTACGCGACTCTGCGAGACCTAGCATGATCTTCAGCTTGTCAATTTCAGTTTCCAGTCCAAGAACCCTAGCCTTGTAAATGCCAACAATCCCATCAGGAGTCAAAGCCATAGCTATCCGGATCGTATCAGATCTCGTGGATCGTGTCAACACGGTCATCTAGTTCTGATTTAAGGCGATTGATCTCTGATTCAAGCATCTTAACCCGCTCAGTACCCTCATCACAACCACTGGCCAATGGCTCTTCCTCCAAAGCCATAGTCTTCCACGAGCTAAATTTACCTACCGTGTCAGCCAGTTCACTGTCTTCCTGGTGACCTTCCTCCAGTTCCTTAATGCGGGCAGCCTGTCTTACTACCAGGCTCTCCAGATCATGGCGCCCCGTGTGTTCAGACTTGTTCCGCTCACCCCCACTCTCTAGCTGCCTTATTCGCCAAGACTTCGCCTCGACCTCAGCTGCTAGTCGCCTCATATCCCCCAATTCTGCAACAAACCTATTATTCAATTGCTCAAGGCTCTGGATCAATCCATCCTTCTCCACACGTAAGTAGTTGATCCCATCGACATCCTCTTCATACGGACTCAACTTATCGTCAACCGAACATAACGGTAAGCTAGGCCCCTCCTGCGCACACTGAATTCCCGAGCCCACAACACATACGTCATCATCCATACCCACATCCTCTAACAGTTCCACAGATTCACCTCCGGACGAATTACCACCATCAAACCCGCCACCACTGTCGCTACCCGGGAGGCTTTCATTGCCATCCTCCGCCGATTCAAAATCCGTCTCAACGGAGTCACAAGTCACCTCACCTGTCGGCTTCACCTGGACATCATCCAACAACCCGACCTCAAACCCGTCTGGTTTTAGTCCCTCCGACGCAACCTGTAAGTCACGCTACACTCATTAACGTGTGAAACTTATTGGCGCGATCAGAAATATGCTCACTCATGTAACTAGTGTGAATCACCTCATGCAGGCAAATTGTATCCCATCCAGAGGCTTGGATTTCAGCAGCAAGTGATCGAAGGTCCCACTTACAGAAACGGGGAAACCATGGTCCCCCGGCGCGGGCAACTTGTATGGAGCTTATCTCACAAAGCCAGAACTAAAACATTAGAAATGAAATAATTATGCACTCTCATATAATAAAACAGATACTGATACCCGCAGGGTGAACACAACAGAACTATAAACGGATAATCCAACTCACCAGTAAGAATACAGAACAACCTGGGATCTTTAGACTAGTGGCCTTTCGCATGGACTCAAACAACGAATCAGAAATATATCCACACCAGTCGTACTTACAAATGTTGTCGAAATCCTCCAGGTACTTTACCAACTTCAACCCCACATATGAGTTATTGTTGGGTTTAAAGAGAACCGCCAGGAGCAGCATATGAATCAGTCTCGCCACATCTACTGCCACATTCGGTTCAGACTCATCCGCTCGGAGCTGGTCGCTAATGATGCCCCTGGTCAACAAAAAAGAATGTGTAGTCCATTGTTGCCAGCACCGATCAAGGAAGCTTGATTTACTGACTATCCCTACAACTGTCTCGATCTGCTCCGGCCCACCCCTGATACCAAAAATTAGCGCTAGGTCGGATCGCCTCGGCCGGACAATCTTACCACCTATACGGAATCCCTGTGCAGTAGATGTGGCCCGGAAATCAGCCCGTTCCATGAGAGATGCTATCAACGCATCAGATTTCTTGTACCTCCGTACCTCTCGCTCATCCACCCGGACAGCTGCATCTACGAAGTACCAGAAGGGGGTCTTCTTCAGAACCTCAAGATGGCCCACCCGAAGACCCAGGCCGCGGATCTCTGTTAGTGCAGTTTCCATGTTGCTCCGATAGTGCGGGTGGGATGGCTCTGCATCCAGTAAGTAGTCCACATCATTAACCAATTGTTGTCATACATATTCTAATCAATATATGAGAAAATATATTAAAAAAGAACGCACTCTGTGATCTTCGGAGGCTCGGCTTCACATGTGCTCCTACTTCCAACATCATCTTCCGTTTCTTGGCTCGGCGAGGCCCCATTGATGGCCCAGTTGCATCTACAACACGGGCAAAAAATCGACTATCACATAACTGAGCCTCGAAGGTATCACCAAGCCCACTGGAATTGCATTATACCTGCTAGTATATGTGCATCGCAAGCTGGTTTCCCAGTATCAACCTCCATTACTGGATGGGCTGCCACAAAAAAAAAACACAATTACTCAACCATGAGTAATCGCCTGCACGTTTTACATGCATCGATGTAAACATAAGGGAAATGCGGACGAAAGACAATCCTACCAGGCTTATCCGCCGAAGTAACCAGCCCTGCCCCGGTGTATTCATCATCAGTCATCGCATCATCTGCACCACAATACAAATTCACGAAGCCACATCCTGTCATGTACTGGTAACTCAAATCACACTAATTTGCTATAAGATATTTCACCTGTATCAACTCGATTGACAATGCGAATCACCTTTCCCTTCCTCTTAATCCTAATCTCAGGTGTCTCTGCCACCGAACATAAAAAAAAAAAAAAAAAAGTGAGAGATGACTACCGTCTACAACCAATAGTCAGAATATATCCATGCCTACTAACGTCAACAAACACTCACCACCGACACCATCCAACCTCACATTGCAAGTCCCGTCCCCGCTGTTCCCTACTAGGTCTGTGCAGGAGCTCCTACGCCTGCAACCCTTCCACCCCCCCCCCCCCCCCACGTCCAATTGCACATGTTTGCCCGTCGGGCCTCCAGTAGGAAATCACATACCATTAAGCGCCAGACAATTGGTACACATAATGTGCATTTACGGGGTTACACGATGCATAAAATAACTAGCGATTACACTAAACGAGCATCATCATCCAAGGAATGAACAATTAAAAATATAATCCGGACAACAGACAGTTGGATATCCTCCTGTCTCAGTCAAAACAAATATAATCCCACACCGTATATAACTGGCACATTCCCTGTAATTATAGCAGCCTTAGGATCTCAAGCAATAGCAACTCCAACAACATAAGAACAAAATGAAACCGTTTTACAATAGATGAATCAGTGACTCACTAATCGAGGGTACATTCATATAAACCGCTAAGGGACAATTGAAACACAACAGAAGCCGCATCAAACATATACAATAATATGGGCAACAAAAAAAAACACAGGAATGCTCATCTCAGTTTTCAGCTGGGCAACAAAAAATCCAAAAACTATGTTCACAGGCAAACAACACAATAACAAATGAAAACGCTATGATCTCAAACAGAATACACAACACCAGCCACCACTTAACAGGAGAAACAAAAGTACCACTTAAATGTAGGTGTAATCATCAGACGGACGGAATAACTCGGCCACTAACCTGCTTCAGGTGTCTCCCGACTGTTTCGACCGTGTGCTTCGTCCGAAGGTTCCATAGTTGTTGCCCAATTCTTCCTCTCACAAATTCGATCGTCTCTCCCAATTCTTCCTCTCACAATTTCAGAGTTACAATTAAAAATGATCAACAGTACACACTGTTGCTACATATGGGGGGAAATAATTCGGATGGTTGCCAGGTCACCGATTTCCGGTACTGTTGATGAACAGTAGCATTAAATGCACTGCATGCCCACATGGGCCAAAGGACGGCCGCTGCAGTCGCTGTTGCTTGATGTTGCATGCTATTTTTTCTTTTCGCATGCCTATAGAAGCTAGTTTACTAGCTGTTGTACCCAACATCGATATGGAAAAAAACTTGTGTGCTGGGACAGTTTCATTTGAACGCTTTGGTCTGGAAAACGAGACCCCCGACGAAGATATAGTGAATTTGGTGTGAATCACCCGTGGATGTAGGTTCAGTTTCGAACCGAACCACATAATTGTTGTGTCGATTTACTACTTTAATTGTGTGTTCATTGATCGTGGTTAATACGAGTTGAGTTGATGTGGTGTTTCGATGACAGATTACGAGCAATTGTAACAATGTTTTTCTGTATCTTTCATTCTACTTTCTTTGGAATTTCCTTGTAATTGGTTATGTTTCTGCTGCTGTGGAATTGCTATTTAACTGTCTGAATCTTTTATGTTTTGCACTGATTTTGCTGTTTTTTGTATAAAAGTGAAAGACAGAAAGACAAAGTGGCTTTAAAACAAACTGAACAATCTCAGTACCTTTGGAAAGCACTGCTAAATATTCTCTGTGACAGAGAAATAACACAGCTGCAGAGCCATCCCAGTTGAGGCTGCAATTATGCTCGAATCGGAGCATGTGAACGCAGTGTTCACATGAGCTTCTAAGTTGCAACTTACAGTTTCATTTATGCAGAAGATGCATTTTGAGTGTTTGTAACAGCTTATAAGCTGGCTAGTACTAGCAAGTCAAAATTACGGATCAATCCTCTGCAGTCTGCACTCTCGAGCCATGATACCGAATATTCAATGCAAAATGATAGGAAATTATATATCTTCCAGTACAAATTCAATATCGTCCGAGCCAGAAAAACAGAGGAAGAACAAAAGGCATCTTATTATCACCTTAGAAAGATAACGCTAACAGCAATTGGGCATGTCTAAGTAGAATTTGACACAAGAAAAAACTCAACAATTTCAGCCTTTGGAAAGTCAAGAATTCTCTCTGAAATACCATTTTCCACAGAAGTAAGACAGATGAGGATTACTTCTCCAAGAACAGCTCCATTCTGCAAAAAGTACTCTACCAACTTCACTTCATCTTCTTTCCCAGCAAAATCCCAAAATTCAATTTTCTTCAGATGCAGCTCCAAACAAGTCGGAGGCTTCGTCACTAAATGCTTGAAATCTGTATACCCCTTTTCACTAGGTTTAAATTCCTTCAATACAAAGACAAAAACAACTGCCTAAGTTTAAAGAAAATGAACTGAAAGGATATAGCTTGTTCATTAGAATTCCCGTACCTGTTCGAACGCAAGGTGTTCAAGATTAGGAGCATTACATAGTAGATTTGCTAATGTCATCCATCCTTCCGATACCACGGAACCAAGTGATAACCAAGTCAAGTTTGGAAATTGTGGCAGTTGCAACGACGAGTAATCAAAAGCCTGTATCCAGAATCAATAATATCACAATGACATAATGGAGGTGCAATACAAAAGATATGAATATACACCAGTCCCATGATAATTTTGACACCAGTAAGAAAATTGTCCTTATGATTTGGGTGTGATAATCAATGATTCATGATATCAAAGCTATGTGTGATATTAAATATCTTGTGTCTTCTTGTCAATGGGGGCAATTGGCATGATAAAAATGAAGGTTGTTCATTCTTTATGGATTCAAATCATATTCTTCCCAATGCACTGGTACAAATCAAACATTCAGCTTTCAGACCTGATAACTGATAAGAAACACCAGGAAACCTATTATGATTCCTGATAACTGATAAGAAAAATCAGCAAAATTACATTCTTGGTACGTTTGTACAATATATCTCAAGCACAAAATCACATGCAGACATGCTCCGCTAGACCATTATAAACTGTTATTTAAGGTGACAGACTTAATCTTATTACAAGCTTAAAGAAGCTGAGGGGCCGAGCAATTTTTCAAAATATGAAAAGTTCAAGTGTTATCATATGGCATTCTGGGTATCAGATGGCATGGTTATCTTGTGACTGGAAAAAAACATACAAATAATAACCATCATACAAGATGCTTAACCATTTTATTCGTAAATATATTTTCATTATATGCCAATAACTTGAAAGATGGCACTATATTAATAATAAATAAATAGAAGTGAAGGATGCTAGTTAGTGAAGAAAAACATGGCCATACAAGCACGAATATGAAAAAAAAAATTGCACTTAACATTATGGATTAAAACAAAAACTGCAGGAAATAAAGATAGATGAGATAAGAAGGCTCACAAGAATTGAACACTCCGATAAGTATAGCCTCTTAGTGCTAGAGCAAGCAGCTATCACCCTGGCTACATTAGTGTAGAAATAGTCGAAATCATACTCCTCGTCTACAAGTTGTTCTTCACTTGGACCAACATCAATGTGAACTGCAGTAGGAGACTTGAAACCAGAAAGGGCATAACCATGGGCTACATAATCATTATACATAAACGTTTTGAGATTTGGGGCATGAATCTCAAGGGCACCATACGGATAGAGAGGTTCAAACCAGTTATGCTCAATGATCAAGCCCTGGAGCAAAGGAGATTGGATGGAAAGGCATCCTAAAAGTCTCACATTGCACCGGATCATTGTTAAACCCTCGAGCATAGGGCAGCCATCAATCATTTCATTGATGGAGCCTCCGTCTTCATCATCAAACACTAAGCCGGAAAGATATAATGTCTTAAGACAAGGTAAGCTAAAGTTATCAGGGATAAGCAAATCACAATGCATATGAATTCTCAAACTAACTAGTG
The DNA here is from genome assembly GCA_026545765.1 of Plantago major. NCBI lineage: Eukaryota > Viridiplantae > Streptophyta > Magnoliopsida > Lamiales > Plantaginaceae > Plantago > Plantago major. Next base: position 2,792,462 of record CM048841.1, read on the forward strand.
TCTTGCACCCATTAAGGCTGTTAAACAAAGCTTCTGGATCATCCAAGGGGCAACCTAAAACGAGTGCAAGGCTTCGAACATGAAGCCCTACAGCAGAAGAAACCCAGGATATAATGTCAGCATCGCCATAATCCTTCTTACATTCAAGATGCAAACTTTCCACACGAGGGACATCCCGCAAAGTTACAAAGAACAATTTATCAAGAAACACCCTAAAACTATTCACGGAGGTGTCGGATTCATCATTTTCTCTAGGGTGGAAAAGGTGGGTGTCATCGAGCTTAAGTTCAACAGGCGGGGACCAAAAAGGGGAGAGGTTTTTCCACCTGGTGGAGAGAATGGTAGTAGCCACAGCATCTTTTGTGGGCAAATAAGATAGAATTTTTTCCAGAATCGAGTCGGGTAAATCACTGATTCTATCAATACTGCACAAAGTTTTCAACTTTTTCGTCATTTGATTAACCTCATGCTTAAGGTAAATACTCCTGCGACATAAATAGTCCATAAAGGCAAAATCATACCACCTGGAGGACAAAATTGAGGTAGCTCGAGCATCTTTGGCAGGAAAACGACACATAATATTGAACAGAATTGGAATGGGCAAGTTGCTGATCCTATCAATTCCTTCAATTTCTAACCTTTCTTCTACAGAATTCAACTCCATGGTTTCGTATATCTATGCATAGAAAGAAAACGAAAAGATCAAAACAGAGATGAAAGTAATCAAAATGTGTGAAATCTGAAAAGATGAAGGCGGATTAGAACAAACCTGTATGCGATTTGTACTGGAGATAAAGCTATTGAGACTTCATTTTCATAGAATTGCAAGAGCAATTGATCGATGTGAATGAGTTATAAACTCTAGGGTTCCAGCAAAAGAGTAAAGCCCCATTTTAGTAGTGGGTACCAAATTCCCGCCTTTTGCCTCCATGGTACCCGCCAAAAGATGATAAAATTTAATTCGGGATAACTATGTAATGTTTTCGACAATTTTATACCTACGAATAACAAAATTATCTTTTATATATATATATATATATATATATATATATATGTATGTATGTATGTATGTATATGTATAGTATAATTTAGTGCGTCGTACTTTTTTTTTTAGTAGAGAAAGTAAACTAAAATCACATTACATCATACGCTAAAAACGGCAAAATAAAATCGGGGTTGTTCCAAAAAGAATTCACTCCCCAAAGCTTCTAACGACGACTTAGTAAAATCCGTCATGACATCCGCAACACGGTTATTTCGTCTTGAAGTCCACACGACTTTTATATCCCAAGGCTTCCTTATGAGCTGTTTACACTCCACCCACATTTTTTCATTCCCGCCTTCTTTCTCTGCATCCAAAACTAGCGCTTCTACCATGTCTTTCGAATCAGCTTTGAAGATTCACTTGGGGATTCTTCGTTCCGAAGCAAATCTCAAATTGAATGTTGATGGTAGCACGTCGTACTTTAAAGAAGGGAGAATGGCATAAATATTATTTTAATTCGGGAGAGATGAGACCTGCAGTTCCACGTTTACTTCACCCGTGACTTTCAATCCACAACTTTTAACTTATGGAATATTTAGTCTACGACATTTAACTTATGTTAGGAATATCTATTTAGATTTTGATCAGCAATCTAATGATTTATTTTAGTTCGGAAAGGTGGTTAGTACTCTTGGTTCACTTGAACACTGTAAAAGAGGAAATCACTAAGTATGATAGTCTAGCAAATCTTGTATAGGATGTTAGGTCTCTGAATGTAATTTTTATTTTCTTGAAGAAGACCAAGAAGAAGGCATACAGCAGGAGAAGTTCAACATTAAAATGAAGTTTTAAAGATTGCACAAGATTGCTGAAGACAAAGGTTATTAGATACCTATGTCCAGTTATCTTTGATAAACAAGTGTTTCTTAATAAACCAGTTTTGCAAAAGATATCTGATAACACAAGGTTTCTGAAGAGGAAAACTGCCCACAAATATCTACACTAAGATACCTTGGGTAAAACTATGTTTCTGGGAAACAATGTTTCAACAGGTATCTGGAAATGAGAAGGTCTCTGGAAAGGGACATGCAATGCTTCAGAAAGCGTGCATAGTTCCGTTGGCACTACATGACAAAAATAGTACAATGCAATAAATGCGCAGACAGAGACATCTGAACAAAAGAGGAAATCTCTGAAAAGAGACAACGTCTTCTGCAGTACTATTTTCATATATCAATAGTTTGAATTTCATTAAGCCTAACGGATACTATTCAAACGGCATGATTTTCAACTATAAATATCATCACTTAGAATTCTTGAAACACACACAGAACCACACCTTGAACTTACACTGAATACCAAGCTTGTCTGATAATACAACTAGTGGTATCTTTCTCTCAAGCATACAAGCCTTCAGACTACTTAATCTCTAGTTTACAGTTGCGACTAAGCTCTTGAATTCTAAGTAACACGAAAGTTCTAAGTGTCCTGATCCTTAACAAGCATTGCTATCTGTGAAGGAGTTGAATCAAAAGATCAAGTATCTGAGATTCATTCTCTAGAACATTTATTATAGACTTGGGTCAGTAAAGAACATATCACCACATTGTGAAGTGTGTTAAGTGACTCTTGTTCAAGAAGGTAGTATTACATAACTGTAGAAGTTATTAATCTATCAAATCCCGACAAACTACCTTAACCAACACCTTAAACGGCGTGGAGTACAGGAAGTACTTAGTTTGGGAAACTAAGGAATAACTCCAAGGTTACTGAGCATAGGAAGTACTTAGTTTGGGAAACTAAGGAATAGCTCAAAGGTTTCTGAGTATAGGAAGTACTTGGCTGAGAAAGCCGGGGAATAACTCAGGGGGAACACTTAGTTGGGAACCTAGTGTATTTAGGAATCGAGAGAAGATATTTGTAAGGTTAACTCAATTATCTGTCTTAGTGGATTCTAGGTCTGAGAAAGGCCGAAGTGGATTAGTTGAAGGATTACGCCACCTTCAGATACCACTATAAAGACTTGTGTTATTTACTTTCTACAATTTATTACTTGCTTTATTTACTTTGCTAAGTATTTACACATATCTTGCTGAGCACGTGCACTTATCAAAAAAAGTCTTCCGCTCTCTGAAAATAAGTATCAGATATCTTCACAAATATCTAAGAAATTGTGTTTATCGACAAAAGTTTGAAAAAGACTATTCACCCCCCCCCCCCCTCTAGTCTTTTACTTTGCCGTTATATGGACCAACAAGTGGTATCAGAGCAGAAGGTTCCCAAGCCTTCTGCACTGAACCTAGATCCCAGATAAGTGCCCACTAACTGCTTTTCACCTACACTTGATTTGTCTGTTTAGTGTGTTTGATGTAGGATGTCTTTAAGTGACGCTCCAATTCTCAAGCCAGAGAATTATGAGAAATGGAAGAACAACATGATGCTCCACCTAGAAGCCATCAGTGATGAAATGATCGATGTAATAAAGAATGGCCCCATAGTCATTCAACAACTCAAGCAAGACATGGAGGTTTCTAATGGTAGAGACAGAGTTCCCACTGATGAAGAACCAAGTGGTGGTTCCTCACAAACAGGTGCTTCAACCAGTGGAAGACCTACTGGTCAAGTTATTTACGAGTCAAAGCCCAGAGAGCTCTGGACATCGGAAGATTCCAAGAGAAATCGACTAGATGGTCAGGCTCGCAATATCATCATACGTTCCACTCCAGAACACATACAGTGTAAACTGTGGGGTGCAAAAACGGCGAAAGTGGCCTGGAAACTGATTGAGGAAATCTGTGCCGACACTGAGAAAACAAAGGAAAATAAATTCGAAGTTTTGAAGCTCAAATTCCGAAACTTTAAACAAGGTCCCACTGAGACTCTTGAAGAGCTAGATTTTCGGTTTACAACACTCATGAGTGACATGGCTGCACTTGGTGAAAGTAATAGATATACCCAACCAGAAAAAATTAAGACTATTGTGAGAAGTCTAAATCATAACTGGGAGCATACAAAGTTTTTATACTTTAACCAAGGAATGTCAGATATCACTCCAGTGGAACTTTTCTCTCACCTTGCCACAGTTGACTATGAGACAACTCAAAGAGAACAAACAACTGAAAAGTTGCAGAATATTATTCTAGTTGCTCAAGGAATTTCTGAGAAGGAAGGCAAGGAGGTGACTGAGGAGAATGCTCTTGCTGTAAAGCAAATGAGACAATATGTCAGTCGAGAGATTGAGAGAAGAAAAGCCAAAGAGAAGCTGAAAAAGCATCTAGGCTCTAATTATAATCAGTACAAAAATATGCAACTGTCTAGCTCGCTGAACAAGCCGGCTCAAAAAGCATCTAGTACTGAGGAAGCAGAAATCGGAAACGGTATCTGTTTCTATTGTCAGAAACCTGGTCATTTCAAAAAGGATTGCCCTGCCCTCAACAAGCTAAAGACAGGTGACAAGAAAGATAGAAGAAAACTTCAAGAGAGGTCAGAGAGCTCTGCTCACTGAGTAAAGAAAGAAGATACAAATCCAACTGGATGCTCTAGACATTGAGTCTGATTCTGAGGATGAAGACTCAGATGATTCCACACTGCCTCCTCCAGAGATGTGTGGTGTCTCTCATGAAGTGGTTGACTTTGGTCAAAAGAAGAAAGAAGTGTGTGGAGTGGCTGAAGAAATCTTTCCAGATATCTCCAACATTGAACCTTGTCTAATGGTTGATGAGGTAACACATACTTCTTGTTATACTTATGAAAGTGATGAGGAAGGAATCAAAGATCTGGAACATCTCAGAAGAAAACTTGATCTCTACGAAAGAGAATTTCTAATGGTCCGAGCTAGAGCCGAAACCATTGAAGAAGAAAATAAGTCTCTTGTAAAGGAATATTTCAAAATTACTCAAGATATCTGAGAAAAAGGATGCTGAAATTGCATTTCTCAAAGCTCAGATATCTGAGACAGAAAAGTCACATAAAGAAGCATTGGCCAAACTTCAAAAGAAATGTGAAGGTCTTCTTTATGAGAATAAGGAACTCAAAAAGAAGGAAGTATCTTTCCAATCTTATGTCAAAGCTAGTGACACTCTTACTGAAGTACAATCCTATTTAAGAGATCCTTCAGAAAATGGAGGACTTGGGCTGGACGGACAAACAAATAGATTTACCACTCTGATTAAGAGTGATGAAAGAATAACATTTGTTAGTGCTCAGCAAGATGGTTCCCAAACAACCTATAGCATTGGTCAGAAAGTTAAGGCTGTTGACAAAGGAAAGGCAGTTGCGACCAAACCTTTGTGTGAAAAACAAGTCCAAAAGAAAACTGTTGGGAATATTTCTGAAAAGAAACATAACACTGAAAAGTGTAATCACCCACAGTGCTATGTCTCTCAGAAAGGAAAAATTGCAGGAGCTGGCAAATTCTCCTATGTCACATTTTCTGGAAAGAAACTAGACTACCCAGAGACTAGCAAAGCTGCTGAGATGAGAACTTAGATAGCACCAGGTGCTCGAAATGGCATTGGCTATAAAGCCATCGGGAAACAACTTGCTCGTGAGTATAAACAAGAGCAAGAACGATGGATAAAGGCTAGGATTGCTCACAACAATTATCAGAAGTGGAAGAAATGTCAAGCCACTGAAAATCTGAATGTCAGGGCTAGAAGAAATCTAGCAAGGAAAGCTAAGTTTGTTGACAAGCAGACTCAGCAACCTGACAGGTATCTGAAAGTACTACAAGGAGCACCAAGGAACACACTAAGGAAGAAAATAATTCTTAATAACAATGATACTAATCATTTATCTAAAATTCCTCCTTATGTTCCAACAAGACAAAAGAATATCCCAAGGAAGTTCATTCAGAAATGGATTCATACAGGGAGATTCTTTAGTCCAGAAGGTTCCATTGTTGGATTGAGAGCCTAACTCCTTCTTTCCTGTTTTGTGCAGAACACTCTGAGGAAGAACCCGAAGTGGCATTTTGACAGTGGATGTGGGAAGCACATGACAGGAGACAAAGCAAATCTGATTAACTACAGAAAATGCGATAATGGACCAATTATTAGATTTGCTGGAGGAGATGAAAATCCAACCATAGAATTTGGCAATCTGAAGTTTGGAGCCCTTACAATCTCTGAAGTACTACATGTAAAGGGATTAAAATATAATCTCCTAAGCATGAGTCAATTAGTAAACAAAAGGTACACTGTCAAGATCAAGTCAAAACTATGCAAAGTGATTGACAATGAGTCAAAGCAGACAGTCTTGGTTGCTAGGCGAAAAGGAAATCTTTATGTTGCTGACTGGGCATCTGCCACAACTGAAGAATGTCTCATGGTGAGTCAATCTGACCACACTGAAGAAAACTGGCTATGGCATAAGAGAATGAGTCACTTGAATTTCAAAACTCTGAACAAGCTAGCCAAGAAAGAATTGGTGGTTGGTTTACCCAAAATGGTATATAGAAAAGATGGTATATGCTCAGCTTGCCAAATAGGAAAACAATCCAAAACATCTTTCAAGTCTAAAACTAGACACTCCAGTGAAAGGCCACTGCAAATGTTACATATGGATCTTTTTGAATCCTCTGTAACCAGCTATGCAGGAAAGAAGTATGGTCTGGTTGTTGTTGATGATTACTCAAGATTCACTTGGGTTGTATTTCTCAAATAAAAATCTGATGCAAGGGTTGAAATACCCAACTTGCTGAATAAGCTTGAAGTCATGAAAAATTACAAGGTATATGTAATCAGAACAGACCATGGTACTGAGTTTGTGAACCAGTACATAAAAGAGTTTTGTACCTGCAAAGGTATACAACATCAATTATCTTCCGTAAGGACACCACAACAAAATGGTGTTGCCGAAAGGAAGAATAGGACCCTAAAAGAAGCAGCAAGAACAATGCTTGCTGACACTGAAATAAGTGAAATCTATTGAGTTGAATCTGTTAACACAGCCTGCTATACTCAAAATAGATGTTTGATTAACAAACACCATGACAAAACTCCTTATGAGCTTTTGATTGGTAGACCCCCTAGTATCAAACATCTAAGGGTGTTTGGTTGCAGATGCTTTGTTCTTAACAATGGAAAAGAATACTTGAGAACATTTCAACCAAAAGCAGATGAAGGAGTATTTCTTGGTTATTCTCTGAATAGCAAAGCCTACAGAATCTACAACAAAAGAACACAAAAGATTGAAGAATCTATTCATGTAGTCTTCTACGAAGGAAATAAGAAAGTACCCTTGAATGAAGAACTCTCAGATAGGTTCAAAGAACTGATGATTAAAGATTCTGAAGAAGAATCCTCAAAAGGAAACAATTCTATCATTCACTTAGAGGATGAATCTGACGATGAAAAGCAACCGTTGCTTAGTAACAACCAGATGACTCTAAGACATGATGAAGAATTTCCTATGAGAATTTCAGAAATGGAACAGGTTACTGAGAACCAAATTCCAGATATCTCCAACACTGAAAAAGTGTTAGATATCCATGGCATTTCCCATGTGTTAGATATCTCAGATATTGCACAAGTATCCTATCAAGATCATATTGATTCACATTCAGATCAAAATGATATTGATCCTATTAGTTCAAAACCCATTATGAAATGGATAAGAAATCATCCTGCCAAGGATGTGATTTGTCCTTTAGACCAAGGAGTTAGAACTAGGAGAGCAATTGCTGACTCTCTTTATGGATGTTTCATCTCAAATATTGAACCTAAAACTATAGAAGAAGCATTGAAGGATCAAGATTGGATCTCTGCAATGCAAGAAGAGTTAGATCAATTTGAGAGAAATAAAGTCTGGAAACTGGTTCCATTTGTTGACGGAATATCTGTAATTGGAACCAAGTGGGTTTTCAAAAATAAAATGAATGAGTCTGGTGAAATAACCAGAAACAAAGCAAGGTTGGTTGACAAGGGATTCACCAGGCAGAAGGACTAGATTTTGACGAGTCATATGCTCCAGTTGCAAGATTGGACGCAATTAGACTATTTCTAGCACTTGCAGCTCATAATGACTTTAAAGTTTATCAAATGGATGTTAAAAGTGCATTCCTAAACGGTGAACTTGCTGAAGAAGTCTGTGTTGAACAACCACCAGTCTTTGAGATTTCCTCAGAAAGTATGTTAGGAAAATTGTTAGATATTTTGTTAGAAATATCTATTTAGATTTTGATCAGCAACATGATGACTTATCTTAGTCTCAGAAAGGTGATTAGTACTCTTGGTTCACTTGAACATTGTAAAAGAGGAAACCCACTAAGTATGATAGTCTAGCTACTCTTGTATAGGATGTTAGGTCTCAAAATGTAATTTTTATTTTATGAAGAGAAGACCAAGAAGAAGCCATACAAGCAGAACAAGTTCAACGACATTGAAGACTTGAAGAAACTGCACAAGATTACTGAAACAGTTTTCCAGATACCTTGGCCAGATATCTTGAAGACACGAATAGTTTTAAACAAACTGTGTCACAAGAGATATCTGAGAAATAAAAGGACTATCTGAAAACAAGGAAAGTGTCCACATATATCTATTCTCAGATACCTTGAGCTTTAACCACATTTCTGAAAAAGAAATATATATATTGCAAACAAAGTTGTTTCAACAAAAGTGGTATCTGAAGATAAGGATAAGAACGTGCAAAGAATCAGAGAAATCTGATCAAGGTTGTCTCTGATACAAAGCATAGTTCCGTTGGCATTACAGGACAAAAGTATAGTACATTGCATTAAATGCACGGACAGAGATGTCTGAACAAAAGCAACGGTAGCTTCTGAAGAAGAAGACAAACCTGCTACAGTACTATACACAGATATCGATAGTTTGAATTTGATTTAAGCCTAACGGATACTATTCGAACGGCACTCAAATTCATCTATAAATATCAACACTTAGACTGCTTGAGAACACACACAGAACCTTAGACTTACAATACATATCTTACTCTCTCAAAGCAAACTACTTATCCTCAAGCTTTCTGTTGCGACCAAAGCTCTTGATCTTAAGTAGCACTAAAGTTCTAAGTGTCCTGATCTTAAACAAGCACAGCTATCTGTGAAAGAGTTGAATCAAAAGATCAAGTATCTGAGATTCATTCTCTTGAACACTTATCTAAGACTTGGGTCAGTAAAAAGAACAAGATACCATACATTGCAAAGTGTATTGAGTATACTTGATTCACAGAGCTATCTGATTAACTGAAAAGTTATTAAAGAAGCTCATCTGACAACTCAAACCAAAACCAACACCATCACTGGCGTGGAGTACAGGAAGTACTTAGTTTGAGAAACTAAGGAATAACTCCAAGGTTATTGAGCACAGGAAGTACTTAGCTTGGGAAGCTAGGGAATAGCTCAAAAAGGTTTCTGAGTACAGGAAGTACTTGGCTGTGAAAGCCGGGGAACAACTCAGGGGGAACATTTGGTTGGGAACCATTTGTTTAAGGAATCTTAGAATAGGATTTTTGTAAGGTGACCTCAATTATCTATTCTAGTGAATTCTAGGTCTTTGGAAGACCGAAGTGGATTAGTTGGAGGATTACGCCACATCCAGATACCACTATACTTCTTTGTGTTATTTACTTTTCGTACTTACATTTCAAAGAACACACACACACACTTTAACTGCTTTCGCACTTATCTATCTTAAGTCTTCCGCTCGATTCTAAGTATCGAGATATCTACGTATATCGAGAAATAGTTTTATCGACAAAAGTTTAAAAGACTATTCACCCCCCTCTAGTCTTTTACTTTGCCGTTATCTGGACCAACAAGTGGTATCGAGCAGAGGTTCACAAGCCTTCCGTTGAACCTAGATCCCGGATAGGTGAAGGAACTTTGTCCATTTTCGAGGACTATTTAATTTGTGTGTTAAGTGTGCAGAATGTCTCGAGTGATGCACCCGTTCTCAAACCAGAGAACTACGAGAAATGGAAAAATAACATGATGCTCCACCTTGAAGCCATAAGTGACGAAATGATCGAAGTGATAAAGAATGGCCCAATAGTCATTCAACAACTCAAACAAGTCATGGAGGTTTCTAATGGTAGAGACAGAGATCAAAGCGAAGGATCTTCACAAACCGATGCGTCAACAAGTGGGAGATCTACTAGTCAAGTTATTTACGAACCAAAGCCTAGAGAACTCTGGACATCGGAAGATGCCAAGAGGAATCGTCTGGATGGTCAAGCTCGTAATATCATCATCGATCGACACTGAGCACATACAATTAAAGCGTGGGTGCTAAACGGCGAAAGTTGCTGGCAACCGATTGAAGAAATCTGCGGGCAGAAAACCAAAGAAAACAAGTTCGAAGTTCTCAAGTTGAAATTTCAAAATTTCAAACAAGGACCCACCAAACTCGAAGAACTTGATTTCAGATTTACCACTCTCATGAGTGATATGGCAGCACTTGGGGAAAGCAACAGATACTCCCAGTCAGAAAAGATTAAGACTATTGTCAGAAGTCTTAACCACAACTGGGAGCATACCAAATTCTTTTATTTTAACCAAGGAATGCCAAATATCACTCCAAAGGAACTCTTCTCACATCTTGCTACGGTTGATTATGAGACAACACAAAGAGAACAAACAACGAAAAGTTGCGTAACATTGCTCTAGTTGCTCAAGGAACTTCTGAAAAGAAGATAAGCAAGGAAGAGACTGAGGATGCTCTTGCTGCAAAGCAAATGAGCAAATATGTCAGTCGAGAAATTGAGAGAAGAAAAGCCAAAGAGAAGTCAAAAGCATCTAGGCTCGAACTATCACCAAGACAAAATATGCAAAGCTCACTGAACAAGCCAGCTCAGAAAGCATCATGTACTGAGGAAGCATAAATTGGAAACGATATCTGTTTCTATTGTCAGAAACCTGGCCACTTCAAGAAGGATTGTCCTGCCTTCAACAAACTAAGGACAGGTGACAAGAAAGATAGAAGACTCTTCGTAAAGCGAAGCTTTGTTAATCAAGAAAGAAAGAAAATCCAAACTCAATGGATGCTCTAGACGCGTTGAGACAGATTCAAGATGACAATTCGGATGACTCAACCTTACCATCACCGTAATTATGTGCGCTACTCATGATATAATCGACTTCGGCCTCAAGAAGAATGAAATGTGTGGAGTTGCTGAGATTGACGGTCCAGACATCTCTAACATAGAAATCTGTCTTATGGCTGATGAGGTAACACATACTTCTTGTTATACTTATGAAAGTGATGAAGAAGAAATAAAAGATCTAGAAAATCTCAGGAAAGAACTTGACATCTATGAAAGAGAATTTCTAATGATCCGAGCTAGAGCCAAAAATCTTGAAGAAGAAAAGAATTCTCTTGCAAAGGAAAATTCTCAATTAGTTAAGATATCTGAGAAAAAGGATGCTGAAAATGCATTTCTCAAAGCTCAGATATCTGAGACTGAAAAGTCACATAAAGAAGCAATGGCTGAATTACGAAAGAAATATGAAGATCTTCTTTCTGAGAACAAGGAACTCGAGAAGAAAGAATTATCTTTTCAATCTTATGCCAAAGCTAGTGACACTCTTACTGAAGTACAATCTTACTTAAGAGATCCTTCAGAAAAGAAAGGACATGGGCTGAATACACAGACAGATTGTTCTATCACTCTGAATAAGAGTAAGGAAAGAAGAACATTTGTAAGTACTCAGCAAGATGGATCCCATGCAATCTATAGTATCGGTGAGAAGACGAAGATTGTTGACAAAGGAAAGGCAGTTGCGACTAAACATTTGTGGGAAAAACAAGTCAAAAACAAAACTGTTGGGCACGTCTCTAAAAAGAAACACAACACTGAAAAGTGTAAACACCCACAGTGCTATGTCTCTCAAAAGGGTAGAATTGCAGGAGCTGGCAAATTCTCCCATGTCACTTTTTCTGGAAAGAAATTGGACCAACCAGAGACTAGCAAAGCTGCTGAGAAAATATCTCAGATAGCTTCAAGTGCTCGAAACGGTATTGGCTATAAAGGCATCGGGAAACGACTTGCTCATGAATACAAACAGGAGCAAGAACGATGGCTAAAGGCTAGAATTGCTCAAAGCAATTATCAGAAGTGGAAGTTGAATCAAGCCACTGAAAATCTGAATGCCAGGGCTAGAAGAAATCTGGCAAGGAAAGCTAAGTTTGCTGAAAAGCAAACTCAGAAACCTGACAGGTATCTGAAAGCACCAAATGGAGCACCTAGGAACACACCAAGGAAGAAAATAATTCTTAATAATGATAATCATTCAATTAGAATTCCTCCTTATGTTCCTGTCAGACAAAAGAATGTTCCAAGGAAATTCATTCAAAAATGGATTCCTACTGGAAGATTGTTTAGTCCTGATGGTTCCAATTGTAAATTGAGAACCTAATCTCCTGTTTCCTGTTGTGTGCAGAATGCTTCCTGGACTAAAGCACAATGGCTATTTGATAGTGGATGCGGAAAGCACATGACAGGAGACAAAGCAAATCCGGTCGATTACAAAGCTTGCAACACAGGACCAGATATCAGATTTCTTTGGAGAATTAAATCCCTCTCGGGATTTAACGCTAAATTAGGAACATTAACAATCACTGACGTATTACATGTTAAGGATTTGAAATATAATCTATTTAGCATGAGCCAGTTTGCAGACAAAGGTTTTACTATAAAATTCAAAGCAAAATACTGCAAACTAATAGACAATGAGTCAAAGCAGACAGTCTTGGTTGCTCGGCGGAAAGGCAGTCTTTATGTTGCCGATTGGGCATCTGCCACAACTGAAGAATGACTCATGGTGAGTCAATCTGGTCACATAGAAGAGCACTGGTTATGGCACAAAAGAATGAGTCACTTGAACTTCAAAACTCTGAACGGACTTGCCAAGAAAGAGTTAGTGGTTGGCCTTCCCAGAACATCTTTCAGAAAGGATGGTATCTGTTCTGCTTTTCAGATGGGGAAACAATCTAAGATCTCTTTCAAGTCCAAAATCAGACACTCTAGTGTTAGACCACTGCAACTATTACACATGGATCTTTTTGAATCATCTGTAACTAGTTATGCAGGAAAGAAGTATGGTCTGGTTGTTGTAGATGACTTCTCAAGATTCACTTGGGTTGTCTTTCTGAAACACAAATCTGATGCCAGGGTGGAGATACCAAACTTGCTGAAAAAGCTTGAAGTCATGAAAAATGACAAGTTATCTGCAATCAGAACAGACCATGATACAGAGTTTGTCAACCAGTACATAAAGGAGTTTTGTACCTGCAAAGGTATACAACACCAGCTTTCCTCTGTAAGAACACCTCAACAAAATGGTGTTGCAGAAAGGAAAAACAGAACTCTTAAAGAAGCTGCAAGGACGATGCTAGCTGACACTGAAATAAGTGAAATTTGTTGGGTTGAAGCTGTAAACACAGCCTGCTACACTCAGAATAGATGTTTGATAAACAAACACCATGACAAGACCCCTTATGAAATCTTGGTTGGTAGACCCCCTAATATCAAACATCTGAGAGTATTTGGTTGTAGATGTTTTGTTCTAAACAATGGGAAAGATTATCTGAGAACATTTCAACTAAAGGCAGATGAAGGTGTATTTCTTGGTTATTCCACGAATAGCAAAGCCTACAGAATTTACAACAAAAGAACAAAGAAAATTGAAGAATCAGTTCATGTTGTATTCTATGAAGGAAGTAAGAAAACACCTCCTAATGATGAACTCTCAGAAAGGTTCAAAGAACTAATGCTGAGGGATTCTGAAGAAGAATCCTCAGAAAGGAAAAACATCATTATGGAAAGTGAGGATGACTCTGACGTAGAAAAGCTTGATATGCCTAGTAACAACAAGATGACTCACAAACATGATGAAGAATTTCCTATAAAACTTCCAGAAATGGAAACTGAAGATATTCATCATGAAGCTATCTCTGGAAACAATCTCTCTGAAAGACATGTTCCAGATAGCTCAAACACTGAACAAGTGTCAGACATTAATTGCCCTTCTGAGGAGCAAAATGTCTTAGATACTGAAATAGTATCAAATCAAAATCCTAGTGATTCACATTCAAATCATTTGGATATTGATCCTACTAGCACTAAACCTATGATGAGATGGATCAAGGATCATCCTGCAAAAGATGTAATTGGACCATTTAATTAAGGTGTTAGGACTAGGAGAGCAATAGCTGAAAATGCTAATTCTCTCTTTGGATGTTTCATCTCAAATATTGAACCTAAAAATATAGAAGAAGCATTAGGAGACCAAGACTGGATCTCTGCAATGCAAGAAGAGTTGGATCAATTTGAGAGAAACAATGTCTGGAAACTAGTTCCATTTGTAGAAGGAATATCTGTGATTGGAACTAAATGGGTTTTCAGAAACAAGATGAATGAATCTGGTGAAATAACCAGAAACAAAGCAAGATTGGGTTACCAAGGGATTTACCCAGACTGAAGGCTTAGATTTTGATGAGTCATATGCACCAGTTGCCAGATTGGATGCAATAAGACTCTTTCTAGCCTTTGCAGCTCATAAAGATTTTAAAGTTTATCAGATGGATGTCAAAAGTGCATTCTTGAACGGTGAACTTGCAGAAGAAGTTTATGTTGAGCAACCACCTGGCTTTGAAGTTTCCTCAGAAAGTAGAATGGTCTATAAACTACAGAAAGCTCTGTATGGACTGAAACAGGCTCCAAGAGCATGGTATGACACTTTGGCCAAATACCTTCTGGAAAGTGGTTTCAAGAAAGGTGAAGTTGATAAAACTTTATTTACCTTAAATCATGATGGGAAACTACTCTTGGTTCAAGTATATGTTGATGACATCATATTTGGATCTAAGGACAAGCAACTTTGTAATGACTTTGCAAATCTCATGAAAAGCAAGTTTGAGATGAGCATGATGGGAGAAATGAATTATTTTCTAGGATTGCAAGTCAAGCAACTCAATGATGGAATATTCATTAGTCAAACAAAGTATGCAAAAGATATGCTCACAAAATTCAATCTTAAGCCTTCTGAAAAGAATGCTAAGATACCTATGAGCATTGGAACCAAAATGACCTATACTGAATCAGATAAGAGTGTTGAAGAACATAAGTATAGGAAATTGATAGGTTCACTACTTTACCTCACTGCAAGTAGACCTGATATTCAATACGCCGTTGGAGTGTGTGCTAGATTTCAGACAAATCCGATGCAAACACACTACAACGTTGCTATGAAAATATTAAGGTATGTAAAAGGTACAATAGATGTAGGATTGTGGTATCCTAAAGAAAGCGGATTGAGTTTAGCTGGGTACTCAGACGCTGATTATGCTGGATCACTGCTAGATAGGAAAAGCACCTCAGGAACCTGTCAGTTTCTGGGTACTAGACTTATCTCGTGGTTTAGCAAGAAGAAAAACTCAATTGCAACTTCTAACACAGAGGCTGAATATATTGCTGCAAATTCTGTGGATACAACAAAAACTTAAAGACTATGGACTCGATGAGAAGAAAACTCCCATTTTCTGTGACAACACAAGTGCTATTGCGATTACACAGAATCCTAAATTTCATGCCAGAACAAAGCATATTGATGTTAGACATCACTTCATCAGAGACCATGTTGAAAAAGGCAATATAGAGATACTCAAGATTGGCACTGAAGACCAACTTGCAGATATCTTCACTAAGCCACTACAAGAAAGTAGATTCTTATCCTTAAGACACAGTCTTGGACTAATGGAACTACCAAAGAACTGAAAAAGTTCAGAAATCTGGAACGGGCATCCAGAGAAGAGGTATCTGGAACGGGCATCCAGAAAAGAGAAAAGAGAAAACTGGAACGGGTATCCAGAAGAGCAAAAAGACAGCTTAAGATCTCTGAGACGGGAACTCAGATATATGAATCAATCTATAAACAGGGAACACAAAGGAGAATAGTACAACTATCTGCAGACAACTACTCTCTTGAAATTCGCATTGTTTCTATCTTGATGAAAAACTTGGAAAAATCCTAAGTATAAGACAGATTCAGATGCAAACAGTGTTCTTGGTCATACAAAAACGTGATTCGGATAGCTAATAGCCAAAATTCATTAATTGGGCACAATCACAATTGTTGATTGAGATCATTGCTGAAGAAGCAATATTGACCCTTGATGAAATGAGCGTTTGATCTTAACGGACGAAATTAATTCTCTGTAAGTAGTGTTGAAATTCAGACGTGGCCCACTATGCATTTAATGCCGAACAAACTTTTACCCACGTCTCACTGCAATTCACAGATACATACATACAAAACAAATTTGTGTGTATATGTTTGTTAGAATTACGTTGCTATATATATAGGATTTTGGCAAAAGAAATCACTTTCACCTAATCCAACATTCCGACTTGCACAAAAATAGCAAAACCTTCTCTTGATTCTCTGCAAACCTTCTACAAACTCTGCAAATCAAGATTAAGTTTTTCTGCAAAGAATTACTGAATCAAATCTCTTTCAAACACCAATCCAAACTTCCTACACTATATAAAGAGATGGCCCCAAAGAATTCTTCCACACAGAAATCTCAATCCTCCACTGGTACTGCTGAAAAGCAAGCACCATAGTTTTTTTTTTTTTTTTAGTTAGAACTACTACTTTTATTCATCCACTTAGGGGCAAAAGAAGGAACTCATGGGGGTTTATAGGAACCCATGAGCAAAAGTACAAGCAAGACTCTCAAGGCATTAGCATACCAAGTGCAAGCATAGTCTAGGCTATTACACACCATAATGTACAACAAAGAGGACTTAGCTATGTTACAAGAATAGAGATTTCTTGTAAATGAACTACCTCTTCTAGCCTTAACAAGTGGCAGCTTACTTGCAGAATCAAAAGAAGAGTTACAAGATGCTAAGTAAGAAAAATGACCCCTTGCTATTACAACCCAATAGCTAAGAGGAACACATAAAAGATAGTTCTTTAGCACTTTACAATTAACTAAATCCATATGCCTATTTTCACAAAAGGTATTCTTTCCATAGGGAGCAGTTAGGTAGTTAGTCTTGATATGAGTAGTTAGCAAGTTAGACTGGACAGCAAAACCTTCTAACAAGTCAACCAGATCCTGCACAAAAAGGTTAGCTACAAGAGACATAGCCACATAATACATAGTATTTATCTGTCAAGGTTTAAATGGTGCAGACAACATTGTGTAAGCCCAACAAAACCTATCAGAAGATCTACAGCATGTATTTATCACTAGCTCAAAACAGAACATATAGGAAGGAGGGATGTTGAAGATTGTTTCCTCAGCAGCTACAACCAACTCTTCCCTATAGCTGTCTATAAACACAAAAGACCTGGGGAAACCAAAAAGGCCATAACTGAGCCATATAACAATCAAACTGGGGTGAAGCAAAGCTAAAAGCTTGTAGCCAACTACAGGGAGCTCATGCCAATAGAGCCTCAGACTTGAGGGGAGCTTTAAAATGCTGGATCCTTGTCTAAATTGACAGAGGAGCATCACTTCTCCCAGAAGAAAATGGTACAATTCAGTTATAAGCCTAGAACTAGACTCAGACAAGAGGGGAGGAAAGGGGAGGATTAGGATCAGAGTGAGATCATCATTCCAAGAGCCTTGATAGACCAATACCTATAAATAGATTCTGGCCTCTCAAGGAAAGGGAAAGAAATGTACCTTCTAGGCTTCCAATTAGCCTCATTGGGATTACCTTCTCTATCAAAAGAGAGTAGCATTCCCTCAGTTGGACAGATCTCAATCAAGTGAGTCTTTTTTGCTTTTTCTGTCATTTGGGGATTCTCAAGTAAGGTATACCAGTGTTATCAGAATATACCAACTTTTTAATCTCTTGTGTGCTGTGACCAATGTCAAACACTTTGCTCACTCTGCTTTTCAATGCATCCTTGGCCAAGTAGTCTGCAACTGCATTGCCCTCCCTGTGTATATGTTGATACAGAACCTCCATGTTCCTTGTGTTAGCCTGCACTTGTTGAAATAGTTGAAAAACTTTCCAATTTGAAACTGAGCTATTAGAATTCAGAGCAGTAATGACATTTTTGGCATCAGATTCAATTATAACTTTTCCAAAGCCCATCTGCAAACAAATTTTGATACCCATAAGTACAGCATACACCTCTGCTTCAAAAATGGTTTTCTTTCCAATGAAATGTTGGTAAAGTTTCAAAACTCTACCATTGGAACATCTTATGACTCCTGCAGAAGAAGCAAGGTTAGTGCCAGTGTGAAGTGACCCATCTGAGTTCACTTTAACCCAAGTTGGGGGTGGCCTAAACCAGTAAATTAGGATAAGAGATTTGGTCACAGAATTCACAGTACTCAGACCCAAAAATTCAGCAAAAGATCTATCACCTTTCCACAGACTGGAGGGGATTTTAAAGGACAAATGCATGGTCTTGAGCTGGTTCAAAACTAAAATTATAATCCCATAAGCTGTAATTTTCTTTGATATATATTTAGCATCATTCCTCAATTTCCAAGAGAACCAGGCTATCAACAAGGGAATTATAATCCTAATATGATCAGTATGAGAGAAATCAGTGGAAAATCTCCAGGCATTCAGTCTAGCAAGCACAGAATGATGAGCATGTGAACAAGTTACACTAAAATGGTTGGAAAACCACAGCCAAGCCTTATTTACTTCAGAATTATGTAAAATAACATGTTCTAAAGTTTCAATTTGAGTACAGCATTGACATTTAGAAGCTAAAGAAATGCCATACTTCTGAATCTTGCTTTCTACAGGTAACCAGCCTTGCAACAGTTTCCACCAAAACACAGAAATAGTAGGGGATACATAAGGGCTCCAAATGACTTCAAAAACCACAGAAAGAGCCCTAGGAGTTCTAACTAAGCCTCTAGCTGTCTTAGTACTGAAAGTGCCAGAGGAGGAGAGTTTCCAAATGGGGAAAGACTCAGAGGCACCATCACAGGGAACATTTAAAAAAACTTGAGCACATAGATTAGTAGGTAAAGAAGAACTAAGTTTTTCAAAACTCCAGTCATTACCATTCATCCACTCACTCAATTGAGTGTTCTCCTGAACTGAAGTACCTGCAGCCAATCTCAAATTTTCCACAGTTAGTTCATGAAACCAATGGTCATTCCAAGCATACATCTTCCCAGCTCCTGTGTTCCAGAACATGTTGTCCTGAGTGATTTTACTCACTTTTAGGATCCTTCTCCAAGTGGGAGAGTCAGAGCCTTTGGGGAGACAGTTACCAGGGAACAAGTTTCTAGCATATTTAAAGTGCATAAAGCCTGCCCAAAGAGAGTTGTTTTCTCTGAATTTAAACCATAGCTTAATGGCAAAAGCTTTAGCCAAATCTTCAAGCCTGATTACATTTAGACCTTTTTCATTGTTAGGAAAACAAATATTAGCCCATGTAGTCCAATGCAATCTTTTTTGAAGTGGGGTAGAACCCCAAAAGAATTTTGCAAAAATCTGTTCAATTTCAGAGAAAACAGCTTTAGGTGGGTGAAGTGCTTGCAAAATATACACAGGAATGGAGTTTAGGACACTCTTAATCAGGGTCAATCTACTGCCTTGAGACAGTAAATCAAGATTCCAACCTGAAAATTTAGCCCTAATTTTTGCCATCAAAGGAATATACAAGCTTTTCTTTTTGTTCCCCTTGGCAATGGGAGCCCCCAAGTAAGTGAAAGGGAAAGACATGGCAGGCATGCCTAAAATGTTTAGGATCTGAGCATGATTAGCTCTTTTCCCTGGCAAACAACCACTTTTTTGTAAATTGATTTCTTGACCTGACTGAGACTCATATTTAAGCAAAAAGCTTTTTAGAGCAGAAACAGAAGCATGAGAGCCATTACAAAAGATGATGCAGTCATCTGCAAAAGCCAAGTGGGAAATAGGGAGACCTTTTGGGACTTTGAAATGCATGCAAGGGTTTCTTTCAAACAGATCATTCAGAGACCTTGCTAGATATTCATTCATCAAAACAAAGAGGGCAGGAGACAAGGGGTCACCTTGTCTCAAGCCTCTATTAGCCTGCACAAAACCACAAGAAACTCCATTCACAATGAAGCTGTAGTAGCAAGAAGTTACAATTCTCAACATCATTTCAATCCAGAAATCAGAGAAACCAAAAGATCTCAACATTACTTCCAAGTAATCCCACCTAACCTTATCATAGGCCTTTTTCATATCAAGTTTGACTATAATGTTCGCACCTCTAACTTTATTGTCAACAGCAAGGGAAATTTCTTGTGCCAAAAGAATATTATCAATAATAGCCCTACCTTTTATAAACCCACTTTGATTTTTGGAAATTAAAGAAGGTAAAATATAAGCAAGCCTATCATTTAATAATTTTAAAATTATTTTTTGCACATTGGAACACAGGCTTATAGGTCTGTAATCTCCCCACTCAAAGGGATCAGGCTTTATAGTTGGTTATTGTGAACAACCGATTGGTAGGAAATTTTAATCCTGACCATTGGACTTCAAATCACAGAATGATTTGGGGTGGTGCCATGGTTGAGGAATACCTCACGGCTGCAATAGAGAACCAAGCCGACAGAAAGCTGATTCTTGACATGCTTGAAAAGGCACAAATCAAGGGTTTTCTATCCGCTCGCCCAAGTGGAATTTCATCACTCGATTTGTTGGAATTTTACAACAACTCCAGGATAATTTCCTGTGTTTCTGAAGGCACTGAAATAGTGTCTGTCAAAACCTCAGTCCAAGGAAAGGAAATCCTTCTGGACTTAACAACTTTCTGTAAGTTGTTTGAGTTTCAAAATCTTGGAAAGGATTTTGAAATAAACACCAAGGATGATGATCTCCTTGAAGGTGTTAACAAATTATACAGTGACGTGTGTGATCTTGAAAAATCAGATACACCCACTGAGTTCAAGCTTGCTGACATCCGAACCAGACATCTGATGGTTCACTGGGATGTATTGGCTTGCATTCTTCACAGATGCTTTGATGGTCTACAAGGAGGTGCTGACCAGATAAGCCAAGAACGATGGATCATGATGTTCTTGCTGAATCAACAAGACAAAAGGCTGGAAAACCCTTTTAACTGGGGCAAGTACGCCTTCATGAAGTTTGTGAAGAAGATTCAAGGCTTCGAGCCTAAGATTGCCAAAGGACTAGCTGAGCCAAAGGCCACAGTAGGCTATGGTCTGAAGATATGCTACTTGCTGGAGAAGCTTGGCATTAAGCTCAGAGAGACGGCTGAAATAGCCAACAGTAACCTACTCTATAAATATGAGTATACAAACTTGATGAAAAAGGTTACTGGGTCTCAGAAAGGTTCTAAGAAGCGAAAGTCTGAAAAGGTATCTGAAGAAAAGGTTGCGACCAAGAAGCCCAGAACTTCAAGAAAGAAGTCTGCTGGCAAATCAGAAGACACACCCAAAGAGGTTGTCGATTCTCAGATATCTGCAGGCCTTGCCGATGAACTGATAAAGGCAGATCAACTCATCAATGCTGCAAAAGAATCATCAACTACTGAACAAGTAGACTCAGCAAGAGAAAGTGCGTTCAGAAATGTTGCGACTAATGCAGAATGCCTTGCTGATGAACTTGCTAATGCTGCCAAAACAGGTGAAAAGCACCAAGCCCTATCTGCAGAAATCGCAGAAGTAATGGACCAATCAGTTCCCAATGCTGATGAGAGCTCTGACGATGAAGATGATGAACTAGTCATCTCTCAAGTCCTAGAAAGAACAAAGAGGGCTAAGGTTACTGAAATAGTAACTGGTGAAAAGGTATCTGAAAAAGGACCTACACCACAGGTTGCTGAACAAGCACCTATAGCAAAGGTTGTTGGTGCAAACACTTCATCAGGGAACGTTTCGTATGCACAACTTCAAGAAGCCCTGATGAGTGGAAATTTAGTGCTGGCAGATGCTGATGAAAATGCCACATCTAAAAATCTAGAAGAACACTCTACTGACCAATCCTCTGCTTCCAGACAACCACAACAACCCCAAACACAACAACCACAACAGCCACAAGTGGTTGATGAAATGGTAAATGAACTCCATTTCGACTTACCAGCAATGCAGTATGCTGAAGAAAATCCTACAAAAGAGCAGGTTCCCCAACTCAAAGAGAGGGATCAAACTGAGACATCTACTCAGAATGATCAACCAGGGGAGGCAACTGAGTCGCATACTCAGGAAAGGTGTGAAGTACCTGAAACTTCAAACAAAGAAGAAATACTGGAACAAGAAGACCAATGTATAGAAAGGCCACAAGTTCCAGAGACCAATCAGCCTGACAATGCTCAGGTAGTTGAATGGTTTAACTCTTATCTTGTGCAAATTTTATGCTTGTACATCTTGTTACTTATAAAAAAATTCTTTGTTACAGGCTGAGTTAGAAACACAAGGACAAGAGGAAGCTGGAAAGCTTGCCTCAGAAACTGAGAAAGAGGTTTCATCAACCTCACTTCTTAAGAAATCTGAGCCTGTCCTACAGGTGATAAAATGTTTCTTAAGTTGTCATTTTTCAGTTATACGATAATTTACTTAACAAATTAAGTGAATGTTTCTAACAGGCTCCAACTGAGAAAGAGGAAGATAAGGCAGAAATGCCAGAAGAAAACCCAGAAACCGACAAGGTTTCTGAAGAACAGATCATTGAGCCTTCCAGTATGAAGGTATAAATTATTCAATGATAAATATTCTTCACCTTGGGTTAACTAAAACTTCTTCTCTAAATTATTCAATGCTTTCTACTCACAGGCTCACTCAGAAGTAGAAGTGCAAGGGGACAGAGTTGCGACATCCTCAAGACTCTATGGAAACTGATGAGGCATCAAGGCCTTCATCACAAGAAAAGATTCTAGAGACTGCACAAGTCTCTGAGAGACAAATATCTGAGCCTCCCATGGAGGTAATTGACCTCTCAGATATCTGATTTGTCATCTAAAGTTTTCTTGATAAAATTTCCTAAGTATTGTGATAATTTTAATTCTCAGGTTCAAGAAAGAAAGGTTGATGAGGACCAGACTTCCAAGTCTCCACCTCACAACAAGATATCTGAGACACCAATTGTCTCAGTAGCACAAGTCTCTGAGCCTGAAGTACTTACTCAGGTAACTCAGAAACTAAACTACACTTCTACTCAGATATCTACAAAAGTTTTGAAGCTCACTCAAAACTCTTTCTTTCAGGCTCAAACAAGTGCCAAGCAGGCTCCCAATGATGAGACAAGGGACCTACTTCCCTTCTTCAAAGCTCACACCCTGCCAAAGCATATTCAATGCTTCAAGAAATGGCAAAGGTTAAGGTGCTCTGATCTCTCTGAAATATTGAGAATCACATATCAACCAAACAGACAAGCACGAGCTCTTGACTTGGAGACATATATCCATGCAATGTTCCCTACCGAACAGTACACAGTTGCGACTCTATTGCATAAGGATTTCTCCAGAGAAGTGGCGCACAGTTTGATACAAGCCTTTGAACAGGCAGATGGTCAGACAAGATTACAAATGGCATTCAAGCCAGTTCTGCCCCAGACTCTGCAATTTATACCTTCTAAGCAAGAAGAGGTTAATGGGCATAAAATCACTATTCCTGAAGTGATCAATCTTGTATCTAAAGATGATGAGGAGGAAGAGATAAACGAAAATGACTTCAATGAACCTCCCACTGACCATCACCAAAAGGATGACAGAGACAAAATGATGATGATGCCCCTGCACCAGGGACCGGAGGAATTTCACAAAGAAATCTTGCCTCAACTGCTGAAAAGCAAACTGAGAGGAAAGCACAGAAATCTCCATCTCCATCTCCACAAAAGTCAACTCATCCATCTTCCCAACAAAAGGCTATCACTGAACAAGTAGTTGAGGATTCTGAGGAAATCACTCAGAAATTGTTGAATGCTCAATCCAGAACTGCTCAACTCAGACAATTGTTGGAAGAAGAACAACAGCTACATCTTCAACTGGAAGACCAAATAGCTAAATCCAGAGATAAGCTTGACCAACTACAAGATCAATATCTGCAAGAGATGGTTGCTTACTCTGAGGTTAAAGAGCTACAGGATGCTGTAAATACCATCACCAAAGAACTCGATACTGAAGAAGTATTTGAAATTAAGCATGATGCTAAGGCTGCATCATCCTCAAAAGAAGTACCATCCTCCTCCCAAAAAGGGAAGAAACCAATCTCTGAGATGGTTGCTGAACTCGACACAATCGATGAGAATGTCCAAGAGGAT
Source organism: Plantago major (assembly GCA_026545765.1). NCBI lineage: Eukaryota > Viridiplantae > Streptophyta > Magnoliopsida > Lamiales > Plantaginaceae > Plantago > Plantago major. Next base: position 2,816,652 of record CM048841.1, read on the forward strand.
GAAGATCACTGGGCTGATTACTCAGATGATGAAGAAGACAAGACTTTGGCAGAGCACCGCAATGAACATTTAGCGGTTTCTCACTTGAAAAGGAAGCTGATTGCTCCTACAATATTCAGCAAACTGCCAAATGTCCACTCCCATGAATACATGAACAGATACCAAGTACTGGCTCATCTGAACAAGGAGTTGTCTTCACAGAACAACGAAGTAATTGCCTCCGTCCCCTCTGAAATGAAAAAGTTCACTGAGCTCATCACTCAGAGAACAACTAGCATAGTCATTGCTCAGAAAGATCTGGGAATGATAAGGGACGATGATGCGTCTTTAGCTGAAAAAGCTTTTCAAGAGGCAAGCTACACTACTGGAAAAGCAGATGCCATCCTAGGCCCATTGTCAGAGCTCACTGATAAGGACAATGGACTTATCAAGCAAAATCAAGAGCTCAAAGCCGAACTTCAGAAGTTGGTCACTGCTTACAATTATTTACAAGGGCATTTTAACTCTCTCTCTCAGATTCTTTTATGCGACTGAGTCAGCCAACAATGACTAAGGGGGAAAGAGTATACAAATCTGGACCTCAAAGTCAGGGGGAATGGGAAGAAGGAGAAGAAAACAAGAAGAAATCTGGAGCTGGTACGGCTCAGAGAGGAAGAAGAAACATGAAAACTTCCCAGCCACCACTCAGAATCAATGAACCCTCCTCAAGCCAAGATGCTTTGCAAATAGTAGCTGCTTCCCAGAAACCTACTGAAGGAACTACAATGATAACAAGGGCCATGGCACAGAAACCTCCAAGGAGTACCAAGGCTCCAAGGAGAAGACAGGTTAAAGGGATTGATGAATCTTCTGAAGAAAAAGAAGAAGGCCAAATCAAGTCCCTGGGCAATGAAGAAGGTCAGAAACTCTCACAAGATTTAATCTTGTTGATGATGAAGAAAGATGAAGATGAAGCTCCTCTTCACGTAAAAAGGAAAATTGAAAGCCTAATCGAGCCCATAGTCGCAAAGCCCTAGCAGCTAAAACACCCTCTGGAAATACCAAGTCTATCCAGGGTGGTTCTTCAAGCAACAACCCCAAAGAGAATTCAAGACAGAGAAGGAAAAGACTGAGAGCTGAGCAAAGACAAAGTCAACTTCCACTCAGGCCAGAAGAAGCCAAAATAGAGAATGTGAAGTATGACAATGATTCCTCTGTCTACAGGTGCATCAATCAGAAAAATGGCTATTGGATTCTGGAACTTAAGCATCTACTGGTAAATTCAAGATTTCCAGAACCAATCCATAAACAACTTATGGCATGGAGAAAAGATAAGCCAACCTTGATCAACACCAATCACATTAAAGCCTGGTTGGATTTTGAAGTTGTCAAGAGAACTGAAGCCATGAGAAAGGACCTCTCTGATGAATGTCCATATGGAAAGCCAGATGATGTGCACAGAATTCTGAATATCACAGGAACAGGCACAAGAGCAAGACTCGCTGTGGAACCCTATGAGTCGTTCTATCTAACTGAAGATCAATACAAGGGTGACATCAGATATCTGAGGATTATCTACGAATACTTCAAGCTTTCAGATATCAGAATAGAGCATGCCTGGAAGTGGGGAAAGTATCTGTGGGTCAAACACTTTGTCAAGAAAAATCCTACCAAAACCTACAAAGAGGTCTGTGGATTTGCCAGAGACACTGAGATGCTCGTCAGAACACTTCTCTATGATTATTCTGATGACATCAAAAGGTTTCGAGATAGGAAATTTGCAGACTGATCCATAGAAATATTGTTGAAGACTTGAAGAGATTGAAGACTTGAAAACTAGTCTATTAGGATGTATACTTGGAGCTTGGTTACTCCTGTTGTCCTAATTTACTATGTAGTTTTTGTTGTATTTTTGCTGACTGAGCTAAACTTGTTTTATGTATTGAAGTTATCTGTAACCTTTCTTTGTAACTTATCTGAAGAACTTACTCTCAGATAGTATTCTATAAAAGATGACTTGTCAGCAAAGATCACACCTTGTGATTTGGTTGATGTTTACTTTCTGCACTTAATTGAATGAATTGAAAAATCTTAAGAAATGATTAAGTGTTGGATTGTTCACTCATCCAGATTTGTAATAGGTCAGATAGTCATCGTTGACTGATCAAAAAGGGGGAAATTTGTTAGGAAAATTGTTAGATATTTTGTTAGAAATATCTATTTAGATTTTGATCAGCAACATGATGACTTATCTTAGTCTCAGAAAGGTGATTAGTACTCTTGGTTCACTTGAACATTGTAAAAGAGGAAACCCACTAAGTATGATAGTCTAGCTAATCTTGTATAGGATGTTAGGTCTCAAAATGTAATTTTTATTTTATGAAGAGAAGACCAAGAAGAAGCCATCCAAGCAGAACAAGTTCAACGACATTGAAGACTTGAAGAAACTACACAAGATTACTGAAACAGTTTTCCAGATACCTTGGCCAGATATCTTGAAGACACGAATAGTTTTAAATAAACTGTGTCACAAGAGATATCTGAGAAATAAAAGGTCTATCTGAAAACAAGGAAAGTGTCCACAGATATCTATTCTCAGATACCTTGAGCTTTAACCACATTTCTGAAAAAGAAATATATATATTGCAAACAAAGTTGTTTCAGTAAAAGTGGTATCTGAAAATAAGGATAAGAACGTGCAAAGAATCAGAGAAATCTGATCAAGGTTGTCTCTGATACAAAGCATAGTTCCGTTGGCATTACAGGACAAAAGTATAGTACATTGCATTAAATGCACGGACAGAGATGTCTGAACAAAAGTAACGGTAGCTTCTGAAGAAGAAGACAAACCTGCTACAGTACTATACACAGATATCGATAGTTTGAATTTGATTTAAGCCTAACGGATACTATTCAAACGGCACTCAAATTCATCTATAAATATCAACACTTAGACTGCTTGAGAACACACACAGAACCTTAGACTTACAATACATATCTTACTCTCTCAAAGTAAACTACTTATCCTCAAGCTTTCTGTTGCGACCAAAGCTCTTGATCTTAAGTAGCACTAAAGTTCTAAGTGTCCTGATCCTAAACAAGCACAGATATCTATGAAAGAGTTGAATCAAAAGATCAAGTATCTGAGATTCATTCTCTTGAACACTTATCTAAGACTTGGATCAGTAAAAAGAACAAGATACCATACATTGCAAAGTGTATTGAGTATACTTGATTCACAGAGCTATCTGATTAACTGAAAAGTTATTAAAGAAGCTCATCTGACAACTCAAACCAAAACCAACACCATCAAGCGTGGAGTATGTGAAGTACTTAGTTTGAGAAACTAAGGAATAACTCCAAGGTTATTGAGCATGTGAAGTACTTAGCTTGGGAAGCTAGGAATAGCTCAAAAGGTTTCTCGAGTCAGAAGTACTTGGCTGTGAAAGCCGGGGAACAACTCAGGGGGAACATTTGGTTGGGAACCATTTGTTTAAGGAATCTTAGAATAGGATTTTTGTAAGGTGACCTCAATTATCTATTCTAGTGAATTCTAGGTCTTTGGAAGACCGAAGTGGATTAGTTGGAGGATTACGCCACCTCCAGATACCACTATACTTGCTGTGTTATTTACTTTTCTGTACTTACATTTCAGCAACACACACACACACTTTAACTGTTTCTGCACTTATCTATCTTAAGTCTTCCGCGCTCTGATTCTAAGTATCAGATATCTACACAGATATCTGAGAAATAGTTTTTATCGACAAAAGTTTTAAAAGACTATTCACCCCCCCCCCCTTCTAGTCTTTTACTTTGCCGTTATCTGGACCAACAAAGGAGAATGGTTTATAAGCTTCAGAAAGCTCTGTATGGACTGAAACAGGCACCGAGAGCATGGTATGATACTTTAGCCAAATACTTGCTGGAAAGTGGCTTCCAGAAAGGAGATGTTGATAAAACACTCTTTAGTTTGAATCATAAAGGGAAACTACTTCTAGTCCAAGTATATGTTGATGACATTATATTTGGATCTAAAGACAAGCAACTTTTTGAAGACTTTGCTGAGCTCATGAAAAGTAAATTTGAGATGAGCATGATGGGAGAATTAAACTACTTCCTAGGATTGCAAGTCAAGCAACTTAATGATGGAATATTCATTAGTCAAACAAAGTATGCAAAGGACATGCTCAACAAGTTTAATCTAAAGCCTTCTGAAAAGAATGCTAAGATACCTATGAGCATTGGAACCAAAATGACATATACTGAATCTGACAAGAGTATTGAAGAACACAAGTATAGGAAATTGATTGGGTCTCTACTGTACCTCACTGCAAGTAGACCTGATATTCAATATGCAGTAGGAGTGTGTGCTAGATTTCAGACAAATCCAATGCAATCACACTACGACATTGCTATGAAAATATTAAGGTATGTAAAGGGTACTATAGAAGTTGGATTGTGGTATCCAAAAGACAGTGGATTGAGTTTAGTTGGCTATTCTGATGCTGACTATGCTGGATCATTGCTCGATAGAAAAAGCACCTCAGGAACTTGACAATTTCTTGGTGCCAGATTAATATCATGGTTCAGCAAGAAACAAAACTCAATTGCCACATCTACCACAGAGGCTGAATATATTGTTGTTGGGTGTTGTGCTTCACAGATACTGTGGATACAACAACAACTCAGAGACTATGAAGTCAATGAAGAGAAAACTCCGATTTTTTGTGACAATACACGTGCTATTGCCATAACTCAGAATCCCAAGTTTCATGCAAGAACAAAGCACATTGATGTTAGACACCACTTCATTAGAGACCATGTTGAAAAAGGCAATATAGAGATACTCAAGATTGGTACTGAAGACCAACTTGCAGATATATTTACAAAGCCTTTGCAAGAAAGCAGGTTCTTAACCTTGAGAGATAGTCTTGGGTTAATGGAGTTACCAAAGGAACTGGAAAAAAAAATCTAATCTCTGAGATGAGGATTCAGAAAGGAGAAAGATATCTAGGTCAGGCATCTAGATATTCAAACAAAAAAAAGGGGGTATCTGAGACGGGAACTCATATACTAAAAGAAGCTAAGAATGTGAGTGAGACAGGAACTCAGTATGATTAAGAAGGGAAAAAGGAGAGATAAGATATCTGGAACAGGAATCCAGAATATCAAAGGCAAAAGGTGAAACACTTAGCAAACAAGTATCTGAGACGGGTACTCAGATGTCAAAAGTTAAAGGGTAAAATGGCTATTTGAAGATTTCTGAGACAGGTACTTAGATATCTAGATCACTCAGTGAGGGGGAACACAAAAGAGAATAGTACAACTGTTTGCAGTCAACTACTCTCTTGAAATTTGTGTTATTTCTATCTTTGTGTAAAACATGAACAGATACTGAGTGTGAGATAGACTCAGATACAAAAATTGTCCCTTAGTCACACAGAAGAAATGTGATTCAGATAGCTAATCGCCAAAATTCATTAATTGGGCACAATCACATGGGCTGATTGTGATCATTGCTGAAAAAGCAATCCCAACCATTGATGAAATGGTCGTTCCATTTTAAAGGCCGAGATTAATTCTCTGTAAAATAGTGGACTGTAAAAACTCAGACATGGCCCACTAAGCATTTAATGCAAACCAAATTTTATCCACGCCTTACGGCACGTACACAGATACAAATGCACAAAATAAATTTGTATCTTTTTGTCTGTTGGAATTACACTGCTATATATATAGGATTTTGGCAAAAGAAATCACTTTCGCCTAATCCTACATTTGCTCTTGCACAAAATCTGCAAAATTCTCTCAAATCTCTCTGCAATTTTTCTGCAACATCTGATTCCCTCTTAGTTTTTTCTGCAAAGAATCACTAATTTTCTACCTTAATCTCTTCTCGTCTTTCAAAAACTTCACTATTTAAAGAGATGGCTCCCGAACGTGCTTTTACTCAGAAATCCTGTTACTACATCCGCATCAAAAAGCAAGCACCAGTGCTGATTATAACAAACAATCGATTGATTGGAGAATTCAATCCTGATCATTGGACTTCAAATCACATGATGATTTGGGGTGGTGCCATGATTGAGGAATACCTGGTAGCTGTAATAGAAAACCAGACTGACAGAAAGCTGGTACTTGATATGCTTGAAAAGGCACAAATCAAGGGCTTTCTATCTGCTCTTCCCAGTGGAGTTTCTTCACTGGATGTCCTGGAGTTTTACAATAACTCCACGATTATCTCCAAAGTCTCTGAAGGCACTGAGACAGTGTCCATCAAGACTAAAGTCCAAGGACAAGAAATCCTGTTGGATGAAACAGCTTTCTGTGAGCTGTTTGAACTACAAAATCTTGGAAAGGATTTTGAGATTGACACCAAGGATGAAGATCTCCTTGAAGGTGTGAATCAACTATACAGTGATGTGTGTGATCTTGACAAGCCAGACACACCCATCGACTTTAAGCTTGCTGACATAAGGACCAAACATATGTTGGTCCACTGGGATGTGTTGGCATGTATCCTTCACAGATGCTTTGATGGTCTACAAGGAGGTGCTGACCAGATAAGCCAAGAACGTTGGATGATGATGTTCTTGTTGAATCAACAAGACAAAAGGCTGAAAAACCCTTTTAATTGGGGAAAGTACGCCTTCATGAAATTTGTGAAGAAGATACAAGGCTTTGAGCCTAAAATCGTTAAAGGCCTTGCTGAGCCAAAAGCCACAGTAAGCTATGGACTGAAGATTTGCTACTTACTGGAGTGCCTTGGCATTGAGCTCAGAAAGACGGCAGACATTGCCAACAGTAACCTGCTCTACAAATATGAGTATACAAACATGATGAAAAAGGTTACTGCATCTCAGAAAGGTTCCAAGAAACGAAAGACTGATGAGGTATCTGAAGGTTCCATTGCTACCAAGAGGCCCAGAACCTCACAAAAGAAGTCTGCTGGCAAATCAGAAGGCATACTCTCTATGGATGTCGACTCCCAGATACCTGCTGCCATTGCTGATGAACTCATCAATGCAGATGAACTCATAAATGCTGCAGAGTGCCTTGCAGATGAACTTATCAATGCTGATAAAAGTAGTGAGAAACTTAAAACTCTCTCTGCATAAGCAGAGGGATTGTTGATAACTCTGTTCTAGATTTCGATGACGAATCGGACAAGGAGAAGATCCAAGCCCCCAAGGTTACTAAAAAAGTAACCAAGGCCAAGGGAAAGAGGACCAAAAGATCTAAGGTTGCTGAGAAAGCAACTAGCTCAAAGGTTGTTGAACAAGCACCTATAGCAAAGGTTGTTGGTGCCAACACACCATCAGGGAAAGTCACATATAAACAACTTCAAGAGGCTCTGATGAGTGGTGACCTAGTGTTGGTAGACGCTGATGTCAACACCACACTTAAAAATCTGGAAGAGTTCTCAAATGCTCAAACTTCTGCTTCCAGACAACCACAACCACAACCACAACAACCACAAGTGGTTGATGAAATGGTCAATGAACTCCATTTCGACATACCAGCAATGCAATATTTATGCTGAAGAAAATCCTGCAAATGAGCAGGTTCCCCAACTCTTAGAGAGGGATCAAACTGAGACACCTGCTCAGAATGATCAAACAGGGGAGGCAACTGAGTTAGTCACTCAGGAAAGGTCTGAAGTACCTGAAACTTCAAACAAAGAAGCTGAAATGGAACAACAAGACCAAGGCATAGAAGGGTCACAAGTTCCAGAGACCAATCAGCCTGACATTGCTCAGGTAGCTGAATGGTTTAACTCTATACTTGTGATATTTTATGTTTATTAATCTTGTTATTTAATAAAATTTCTTTATTACAGGCTGAATTAGAAATACAAGAACAAGAGGAAGCTGGAAAGCTTGCCTCAGAATCTGAGAAGGAGGCTTCCATAACCTCACCACTCAAGGAATAGGAGCCTGTCTCGTAGGTAGAAGAAAGTTCCTTAAGATATAACATCTCAGATATATGCTTTATACATATGAATAATATTAAAGTGTTTGTTTCTAATAGGCTCCAACTGAGAAGAAAAATGATGAGACTGAGAAGCCTAACTCGTCAGAGAATCAACCAGAGGCTTACAAAGTCTCTGAGGAACAAGTATCTGAGCCTTCTATTGAGAAGGTATATATCTCAGATATCTCTATTCTTCATAATAATACTCTGATCATTTTTCTAAATATTTAAAACTTTCTACTCATAGGCTCAAACAGAAGTAGAAGTTGATGGGGAATTGCCCACTCAATCCCCTCAACCAATGGAAATTGATGAGGCCACCAAACCTTCATCACCAGAGAGAATACCAGAAATTGTACAAGTTTCTGAGAGACAAGTATCTGAGCCTCCTACTGTGGAGGTAATTGACATCTCAGATATCAAGTTGTCTAAGTGTTTCTCTCTTGACAAATTTCTAAGTGTTATTTTTTTTTAAAAATCTCAGGTTCAAAAAGAAAGAGAGGATGCTGAGAATCAGACTTCCAAGTCTCCTCCTCACACCAAGATATCTGAGGCACCTGAAACCTCAATAGTCCAACCTTCTGAGCCTGTTGCTGTTGCACAGGTAACACATATACTTGACTACTCTAAAACCCAGATATCCACTAAAAGTTTTGAAACTAACTCAAAACTATCTCTTTCAGGCTCAAGCTAGTGCCTTAGTGAACCCTGAAGATTTGAACAAGGACCTACTTCCATTCTTCAAGGCTCATACTCTTCCAAAACATCTAAAGTGTTTGAAGAAATGGCAGAAACTCAGATGCTCTGATCTGTTTAAAATCACAAGGGTCACATATCACCCTACCAGAAGAGCAAGAGCATTTGACTTGGAGAATTATGTGCATGCAATGTTTCCAACTGAGCAATATGCATTTGCCACGTTGATGAATAAGAACTTCATAAAGGAACTAGCACACAAGCTCATTGAAACCTTTGAAAAGGCAGATGGTCAGACCAGAATGCAGATGACATTCAAGCCTACTTTGCCCCAAACTCTACAATTCATACTCTCTGAGCAAGAGGAAGTTAATGGGCAAATGGTCACTATTCCAGAAGTGATCAATCTGGTCTCTGAAGATGAAGAAGAGAAGGAGACTGATGAGAATGACTATGAAGAACCTCCTTCTGACCATCACAAGAATGAGGATGATAAGAGGGATGATGATGATGCCCCTACACCAGGGACAGGAGGGATTGCACAAGGTAATAATACCTCAGTTGCTGAAAAACACACTGAGAGGACATCACAAAAATCCCCTCCTCCATCTCCTCAGAAATCCACCCATCCATCTCCCCAACAAAAGGACTCTACTGAACAAGTAGTTGAGCACTCTGAGAACAACACTCAGAAAATTTTGGATGCACAAGCCAGAGTTTCTCAACTCAAACAACTGTTGGAGGAATAACAACAGCTAAATCTTCCACTAGAAGAGAAGATAGTTGAATCTAAAGCAAAGCTCCAAAAGATTGAAGATCAAACAATTAAGGAAATGGAAGCTTATGCTAAAATGAAAGAACTCCAACTTGTTGTTCAGGCAATTGCTGAGGAATTAGATACTGAGCAAGTATCTAGAGACAAGCATGATGCTAAGGCTGCATTACCAAAAGATGTACCATCCTCCTCACTGAAAGGAAAGAAGCCCATCTCTGAGATGGTTGCTGGACTAGAAAACATTGATGAAAATGTCCAAGAGGATGAAGATCACTGGGCTAATGACTCAGATGATGAAGAAGACAAGGCATTGGCAGAACACCGCAATGAACACTTGGTTTCTCATTTGAAAAGGAAGCTGATTGCTCCTGAAATATTTAGCAAGCTGCCAAATGTCAACTCCAATGAATACTTGAACAGATATCAAGTACTGGCTAAATTGAAAAAGGAGTTGTTTTCTCAAGATAAAGCTGCCATTACATCAGTCCCTGCAGAAATGAAGACATTCACTGAGCTCATCACTCAGAGAACAACCAGTCTGGTCGTTGCTCAGAAAGATCTAGGTTAGGGATGATGACCAAAACTTGGTTGCAAAATCCTTTGAAGAGGCTAGCTATGCTGCTGGAAAAGCAGATGCTATTCAAGGCCCACTGGCAGAGCTCACTAATAAGGAAACAGGTCTTATCAAACAAAATCAGGAGCTCAAGGCTAATATGGAACAGTTGGTCTTTGCCATAACTATTTGCAGGGCAACTTTGACTCCCTTTCAGAATCCTTTGTGATTCTTAGTCAGTCAACAATGACTAAGGGGGAAGGATTTCAAGGTGCTCAGAGAGGAAGAGGGAGAGGAAACAAGAGAAAATCTGAACAACCACCTCTCAGAATAAATGAGCCCTCCTCCAACGGATCGCTCTACGATAGTGGCCACCACTCAAAGAACTTCAAAAAAGGAATGACAACAAGGGCCAGAGCACAGAAACCTCCAAGGAGTACCAAGGCTCCAAGGAGAAGACAAGTAAGAGGGATTGATGAGTCTTCTGAAGAAGAAGAAGAAGGAGGAGGAGGAGGAGGAGGAGGAGGAGGAGGAGGCCAAATCAAATCCCAGGGCAATGAAGAAGGCTGCAAAACCTTCACAGGAATTAATCTTGATGATGATGATGATGAAGATGAAGCTCCTCTTCATAGAAAAAGAAAAAAGGTTGATAGTCTATCTGAGCCCACAGCTGCAAAGCCTTTGGCAGCTAAAACACCCTCTGGAAATACCAAGTCAATCCAGGGTGGTTCTTCAAGCAATCCCCCAAGGAAAAATTCAAGACAAAGGAGGAACAGGCTGAGAGCTGAACAAAGAAAACTTCAACTACCACTCAGGCCTGAAGAAGCCAAGATTGAGTATGTGAAGACCAGCAATGACTCCTCTGTCTACAGATGCATTAATCAGAAGAATGGCTACTGGATTCTGGAACTCAAGCACTTACTGGTAAATGAAAAATTTCCAGAACCAATCCATAAACAGCTCATGGCATGGAGAAAAGACAAGCCAGTCTTGATTAATACCAACCACATCAAAGCCTGGTTGGATTTTGAAGTAATCAAGAGAATAGAAGCCATGAAAAAGGACCTCTCTGATGATTGTCCTTATGGAAAGCCAGATGATGTGCATGTAATTCAACACCATCGAACAGGCACAAGAGCAAGACTTGTTGTGGAACCCTATGAGTCCTTCTACATACTGAAGATCAATACAAGGGTGAAATCAGATATCTGAAGATCATATATGAATACTTCAAGCTATCAGATATCAGAATCGAGCATGCCTGGAAATGGGGAAAGTATTTGTGGGTCAAACAGTTTGCCAAGAAAAATCCCACCAAAACCTACAAGGAAGTTTGTGGATTTGCCAGAAACACTGAGATGATAGTCAGGACTTTGCTCTTTGACTACTCAAATGATATCAAAAATTTTGGGGATAGGGAATTTGCAAATTGATCCATAGTTCTGCTGATTGAAGACTTGAAGACTAGTTTATTAGGATGTCTACTTGGAGCTTGGTTACTCCTGTTGTCCTAGTTAACTATGTATTTTGTATCTTGCTGAATGTACTCTATTGTTCTATCATTGTAAAAGTTATTTGTAAACTTTCTTTGTAACATATCTGATGAACCTACTCTCAGATATCAATCTATAAAAAGATAACTTGTCAGCAAAGATCACGCCTTGTGATTTGGTTGATGTTAAACACCTTAAACGGCGTGGAGTACAGGAAGTACTTAGTTTGGGAAACTAAGGAATAACTCCAAGGTTACTGAGCATAGGAAGTACTTAGTTTGGGAAACTAAGGAATAGCTCAAAGGTTTCTGAGTATAGGAAGTACTTGGCTGAGAAAGCCAGGGAATAACTCAGGGGGAACACTTGGTGGGGAACCTAGTGTATTTAGGAATCGAGAGAAGATATTTGTAAGGTTAACTCAATTATCTGTCTTAGTGGATTCCAGGTCTGAGAAAGGCCGAAGTGGATTAGTTGAAGGATTACGCCACCTTCAGATACCACTATAAAGACTTGTGTTATTTACTTGCTGCAATTTATTACTTGCTTTATTTACTTTGCTAAGTATTTACACATATCTTGTTGAGCATGTGCACTTATCACAAAAAGTCTTTCGCTCTCTGAAAATAAGTATCAGATATCTTCACAAATATCTGAGAAATTGTGTTTATCGACAAAAGTTTGAAAAGGACTATTCACCCCCCCCCCCCCCCCCCCCTCCGCTCGTAGTCTTTTACTTTGCCGTTATCTGGACCAACAACTTATGGTATGTTTAGTCTAATTTCCAAACCTATGGGACTTAGTATGCTTATATATAGGAATAGTCAAAGTTTTGCCACACTTAGTCAATGGCAGCATCGCTACGTCATGAGTTCGCCATAAAATGCCAAGTCGTCCAAAGTTCCTGTTATGATAGTTCGCCCCTAATTCTCCATTTAGATAATTGCTTAGACCCAAATTGTGGTAAAAACGACTGATGTAACTTAAACCCCCATTCCTAGATAAGTCAGGAGGGACTCCTCCTCTAGCAAAAATTCTGACAATCTCCGAACGGACATACCTTCTCATCGATTTGCCACACTTCAAACACTATAAGTGATATATTTTTGTATGGAATTAAATTGCCGATCCTGTAGTGACAACGGAACTATGCACGCTTTCTGAAGCATTGCATGTCCCTTTCCAGAGACCTTCTCATTTCCAGATACCTGTTGAAACATTGTTTCCCAGAAACATTGTTTTATCCAAGGTATCTGAGTGTAGATATCTGTGGGCACTTTTCCTCATTCAGAAACCTTGCGTTCTCAGATATCTTTTGCAAAACTGGTTTATTAAGAAACACTTGTTTATCAAAGATAACTGGACATAGGTATCTGATAACCTTTGTCTTCAGCAATCTTGTGCAGTCTTTAAAACTTCATTTTTATGTGGAACGATGCCTTCTTCTTGGTCTTCTTCAAGAAAATAAAAATTACATTCAGAGACCTAACATCCTATACAAGATTTGTTAGACTATCATACTTAGTGATTTTCCTCTTTTACAGTGTTCAAGTGAACCAAGAGTACTAACCACCTTTTTGAGCTAAGATAAATCATTAAATTTCTTATCAAAATCTAAATAGATATTCCTAACAAATTTCTCCATTTTTTATCAGTTAACGATGACTATCTGACCTATTACAAATCTGGATGAGGAAACAATCCACCACTTAATCAATTCATAAGATCTTTCAATTCTTTCAATTAAGTGTAAAAAGTAATTTATACTACAATTCAGTTCAGTTCAGTTCAGCTCAGTTCAATTCAGTTCAGAAAATTACAGTTAAACAGAACAAAGCCTTATCAGTCAGGTATTAACAACAATGAAAGTTCTTTGTCCTCAATGAGGAATGAGCCCTGGCTGGGATGTTTTCTTATAGGATTACAGGTGATGTGTAACATGTTGGATTGAAAACTGTCCTAATGAATTGAAGGATACCTTTAGTGTACATTGTTGATTTCTATCAATGTTCAATTTATTCACTATTTGTTCATGTTTATTCAGCTAATTTCTTCTATACATGTACATGGAGTTCTTGTTTGAATCGAATTTGGTAAATTTGTGATTACTAATGGTTTTGCGGCATTTCCAGTGAGGCGGGAGAAAATTAAATTAATTTGGCACATTATTTCATAACCTTCAACTATTTAGTCAATGATGGTTGGTTACATTGACCAAGTGTAACAAAACTCATAGAGAAAATTACATTTGGTATCCCTTAAATTGACCCCCTTTACAAATTGATCCCTTCTATTCGAACAATAACAGATGGCCCCCTGTAGTTGACCAAAATTGAAAAACACTTCTCTCTCATGCCATGTGGATTTAATTTTCTCTCTCCTTAAAAGAAAAGTTAAAACAAATTAAAATTTCTTACATTAATTAAAGTAAAATAAAAATAACACATGGATCTATCTGTAATTAGCTTCCACAAATATAAGGAGCTATTTGTAATTGATTTTCAGGTAATTTTTGCTAATAAAAGTCCAAAAATACATGCACTAAAAATAATTTCCTCATAAACTTTTATGTAATTGATTGAACTAAATTATGTCCCTCTAAATTGTCTGTGGGAATTGGAGGAAAATTTTATCCCCAAATTCCCGCTCGGACCTTTACTAAATAGCCATATTTGTGGCTTGGATGATAATGAAGTACTAGTAGTAATTAGTTATTTTAATTTCAGTTTAATGTATTTTTGTCGAGTGATCACAATTATCTCTTTTGTGGAGTGTATTATAAAAACTTGTGATCAAATCACCATGTAATTTGCTTCTGTTTACAATGAAATGAAGATGATTAAATGGTGAAAAACCATTGTTAATGTTTCTCTTGTTGTTATTGTTGGTGAAGAGAGCAATAGAAATGCATTAACAAAATAACCATTAAACAGAAGAACTGAAAGCCAATTATGGGAGAACAAAGAGCAATTACATCAAATATATGAACCTAATTTGATGAGCTCATCCACATGCTTAGCAGCCTCTTAAAGAAATGCATTATGCCACCTTTCACCATAATATGTCATGGCCAGTTGAGTATCCAAGACAGTCATGGAAGTCGTGAGTACAGAACCTCTCGGACGAAGCTCGTCAGAGTGGCCACACTCAATGTGAATGAGCCTTGAAGCAATGTTGGAACCCCTCATACGTGGTCCAACTGTTTGATCATTGGTGTTCATTTCTCTTCGTGAAGTTGCTAGTTTTTTAGCAAGAGTAGGGTTGTTCAAATAGTTTCCATGTTCGTCATATGTTTCCATGCATTCAAATATGTTAGTCTTATTATGTGACTCATCATACAATAAGAGTATAGCAAATTACCCGATCCCCACATGAGATGATGGACGAATCTTTCTTTGATAGCCCTTAATTTCCATTGTTACTTGTTGTTTCTTGCTTGTCGCTTCTTGATGGTTTGTATTTATAGGTAAATTATAAAGATGAATGCATGGATATGGACATGAAAACAATGGAAGAATTGAATCTGACTCTTGGAATATGTATAATTGACCTTTGACCTTCATACATTGGTAGTTTCTGGTTTGTATTTGTGATATGCATTCAATCAATACAGGGACCTGTTGCATTTATTTGAAGTCAATAAAGGGACCTAGTACATTCTTCAGCATACAGAGAAACAGTTGGAAAATAGATTAATTGACTGATTACCTGAAATTAACTGAAATTTATCTAAATTGACTAAACAAAATCTAAGCTAAATTACAAATAAGTCCACTTGGAAATTGATTTAAATCAATTACAAATAAGTCCCTGGATTTGTGATAGCTAATTACAGACACATCCAACAGCCTGTGTCACCAAATAAAGGAGGAGAAAAGAAAAGGGAAAAGAAAAGAAAATAGGGAAACAAAATTAAAGAAACTCAAAAATTAAAATATTCAATGGCATTTTCGTTATTATTACCAACTTTGGTCGACACATCAGCAAAAAGCAATGCCATGTCACCATCAAGTTTGACTTTTGGACCCATTTGTAATATCGAAAATTGCTCAGTTCAATTTTTGGATGTAACTGTTATTGTTCAAATAGAAGGGTTGAATTTGTTATTAGACTGAATTTAAGGGGTACCATAAGAAATTTGCCCAAACTCATATTACTATCCACATAAGCACATATGTACTAAGAGCACTAGTTGTAGAGCTCCTATTTTATTACTCCCAAATCCCTCCCTAAATTCATCCCTAAATATTTTAAGCTTCCCATCTTATCATTGAAAATTTCAGGTATCCTATTTTAGCTTGACAAAGAAGTGCTGCATGTATTTGATTTAATGCTCAATGCAATATTTGATTTAATATTCATATTTGTTTTGGTTGTTATATATAACTTGAACCATTAGTTATTTTTCAACAATTTTTTTTTTTTTTGTTAGTGTAAAAGATTAATATTCTTAAGTAAACGAAAAAAATCATTAATGTTTGTGCACATAAAATTTTGATGTCCTACAATTAAATACTCTATCCGTCTTGAGCTATTTCAATTATAACTTCAATTTACTCGTTATAAGCTATAACGGTAAATCATTTAATAATATCATATAATTAAAATTTAAGGAGTTGAGTAATATTTATAAGATTTAACCATTATCGTTTAAAGTAATTCGATATCAAAATTGAAAATTACTTATAAAAGAAGTCAAAATATGAAATTGAGATTGAAACATACGAAGTAGTATTAATTTGCTTTATGTTTATTCATCTTTTATTTTTCTTTTCCTTTTTATATAATAATGTTTCCTAGAAAACTTACTAACATGTGCTCATATTAATATAACCAATATACGAACTTAGAAAATACTAGGCAACTTTATTTAATTAATTAATCGAATCAATATCTTTGTTTTCTTTTATTAGGATTGAATCAATTAGTTGGAGTAATCAAATAATAGAATATTGGTTATGTACATTATATACAAAGAAAAGTACTGTAACTGGAGCAAATAGAATAAAGTTGTTTGGAAAATGGATCGAAATGCTTGCTCCAGAAATACTTCCGCCGGCTCATATATAAGCAATTTTTCACGCAGTGCTCAACTTTAGGATTGAGGTATTGTGGGACCTACCAATTTAGGATGCCTGAAATTCTGTTGTTTTAGCTCAGTTTTTGTTCTTTTAGCTTAAATTTGGGTTTAGGATTGAATATAGGAGCTCTACAACTAGCGCTCTAAAAGTTACAAGTTGAACAAACGTGAGAATGCATGTTTCACCTCCCCTAAGTTAAAGGACCATTTATACCATTATCCCGGAATAAGAATGTACCAGACTGTTTGGTACTGAATTAGTTCGAGATGAGTAAAATGAAAATTTTAGTTGATTTAATAGTAAATGAGGTAAAGGTAAGTTATAGAACACAGAGATAAAAATAATTGTCCAATGGAGAAATATGGTGAATTAAACTTGACAAATCCATGCCTAAAGTCTTAAAAAGCTACAGTTGATGAATAGTTGCTCTTTTGTTTGATTGGGTCAAGACATAAACATTCACACTATAAAATATGAGAGCTAAAATCAGAAACACTCGTTTCGATGATTGATCCCACCCTTTACTATTCAGGATCTCTAGTGTGGGGCCGACTGCTACCGTGAAGGGTGAGAGCAATAATCTGACCCACAGGATCTCATAAACCAAGATACATAAGCTGGTAAATATGCTCGATAACTGGATGCGTTTATCAAATGAAATGGTGACCTTTCATTGCTGGAGGAAGAAATGTCAAACGTACAAGAGTTTACAACAATTGCGAAAGAAAGCAGATTATTGGCACTAATTTACAGGTGATATAGGATTCATTTGTTAAACCCATCTGTCAGCATTTAGGAAATAGAACTGATTTATGTACAAATACATGTAACTTGAAGATCATCTAATAAAATCTTCAGTTACCAATATCGAAATACTTGGGGTTCGACGGATAATCGTACTCCACTTGCAACTGCATCATCAATTCAAATTTATCAGCTTAGTACTACACTACACTGGCCTGACAGAGAATGAAATCGAAAGGATAGTCACAGTTTCACTGTTTCGTGGACTAATCAGAGCTGAGTATATTTTACAGGAGAGTGAAGGAGAGGATCAAGATCACATGTTACAACACGACGTTTGTAGCTAAAAATGTGATGTTTGTGACTGAATTTTTTGTTGATGAATAGGACAACTAAGATGCATGCCAAACAGCCAAGTGATGTTGATCCCGTCTCTCACAAAACCTTTGTAATCATAGTTAACTTCCAACAGTAACTCCCATTTTATACCACAAATATGCTATTTATATACTGCAGTAGATTGGAACAAGGTAGTATTTAACTATTAACACAACTTCTTGTAAGAAACGGTTCAAGAATACTAACAAACGGGGTTCTTTTTATAACAAAAAACGTCTTGATATTCTAGTTCACCGTGTACATGGAAAAAGTAACACACGGCTACAGTAAGAAGAAAAATCAACACAGCCTGCTACTAGATGAACAGACGTTAATTACCAGCATGCAAAAGATCTGATACGAAATTGAATTTACGTGAAGCAGGGTCAATATCATCGACATAACAGTGGCTGTAGCACTGAGTGTTTACTGTAGTATGAATTTTGTAGTACTAAGGGAGTGTTTAGAGAAGCAGATAGGACTTCCAACAGGTGTGTGCAAGGTCTTCAGTTTCATTCTGTAAAATCTCCAGTTTGAGTATTGTGAACACCATTTCGGGTGAAGAGCTACCGACTTAGCAGAACAGTCGTATATATTCAGCAAAGGTGGTGAGAATTAGAAAAGGAAAGGCAAAACGTCTGTGTGTAGCTAATTTATATGTAAGAGTTGAACAAGAAAAAGGAAAAATTCCAGAACCACTCTTAAAACTACCAGAAAGAGTACTTCCTCAATCCTCACAAGTTACTAGAGAAGCCGAGGTGAAAATAGTTGCAATACCAAGTAACTATGTTGATAAACTAGTCCAATAGAAAAACTGTACATACCTTGCCTTCATCAGAATCTGAGTGGCGCTGAGGAAACACCACTCTCATGTCATTGTACAAGTAGAATCGACGTTCACCTTCAATATCTAAGCTGTTCCTTTCAGGAAGAGATGAGGGACCAAATTTGCATTTCTGCCCTGTTTTCGATGACTTCTTTCGATGGGGACAAACAAAACGGAGATGCAGGGCATAACGCAGAACGCCAGAACCTGAGTGATTCTTATTAACTTTTGATGGGCTACGTACAGAATTACTTTCTTTACCACCTGCTAACATGGTACCTATCCCATTAGTATTTCGGCACCTGATACTGTCTAATAACACGCAATAAACATCACCTTCAGATAAATCAACAGGGACTGCTGCCCCATTTCTCATACCAGTGTCTTTCTGTGCACTTGTATCGACACCTAAAGTAGCCTTCTGACGTAAAAATGTCTGCAGATCGAAGAAACAAGAAGAGATTCAGGTTTTTGTATTGAATAACAAAAGAAGAGATTCAGGTATATGTTGTTTCTTTCTCCTTCCCCAAAATAAGCTTTTATTGAATATACGTACTCAAAAATTGAGTCAGAAACTTCAAAAACAAGGCTGCCTTACTACAAAGTACAAACTAGAGAAGTACGTTGTGAAACCGTACACAATCTAGTGAACCAATTTTTGCCAAGAAAAACATCTGCTCAAGGAAGATAAAACTTCAATGCAACCAACCTTATACTATAAGAAAAAGGTGTGGAGTCTTGATACGAACCGATGTACCTCTTTTCGCAGAATAGGGGTAGAAAATAAGTCATGCATATCAAAATCTCCCTATCTAAGCCAACAATATAGGAGAAGTAACTCTAAAACAAAAGAAAATCAAAATTTCAAAAAAAGAAAAAAAAAAGCAGCAGGGAGTTGGATACGATTCTCTTTTGCATATCCTTGGGTATTCTAAAATTGGTATAGCTACTTTCTACAAGTCCCCAATAGCTTGCAACCTGCAGTGAATGTTACAGTATATCTACCTCAAATCAAACATGTTTCGCAAAAACAAAATTCTCAGCCTGAAAATCTACTATTCAGTTCCAGATCCATCATAACATGAACGTAAAACTCCCTAATGAGGTGATTCAGTTTTTTAGACAACTCAATATAAAAGAACGATCCTATATTATTAGTTTAGCCAGATTCAGACCCACCTTTGTCCCAGCTGGCATGTCACTTAAATCATAGTTACAGAAGAATGAATGAACTGGTGTTCTTTCTGGATTGCTGAGGACCTATGAAGAAAGATCAATTATCAAAACACAAAACTGATACTATATTTGGCTACTAAACAACCAAGTTAGCAATGCATAAGCAACTGCCTGATAGACACAACAAAATTCAACGTGTAGCAAACTACAAACCAGAAGTCTTGAAAAGGCAAGAGCAACAAATGGAAGGAATAAAGATGGATAAAACAATTGCCTGATAGACAGAACAAACATGTGAAGCCTAACATCTAGGGCACAGATAGAAGAGACAACGTACATATACCAGTTCCAAGAATTAGAACAGGACGATGCATTTTTCAGTAAGAGAATTATTCACGAAACGCCTTCATGTTCCAAGTAACAATTGAAGTTGGAATAATAAATAGGCAAGCGAGCACCACACCTGGTTTGATCAACTATGCAAGAAAGGAACTACGGGATGTGTATCCATGTGGGATATATTTTACTTTTCGAAACTTGTACATCATTTTGCCTTTCGAAACTTGTACATCAGTTTGCCAAGTATGCATGTAAGAAGAAAAAATAACATCAAATCAATATGAAACTATAGATAATTTAGGGAATGAGAGAGAATACCAACTGCACTCGCCCTTTCATAGGAACTCTTAGACGAGCTTTCTCATCGGAGGAGCCATTAACACTGAGGCTTCTCTTCAATTTTGGGCTTTCACATTTCTGTGAAGAAGAACCAGCAAGGTCTATAGATGAGTAGTACAACAGGTAGTTATCACCATCTATACTTGTTACAGCAAACGGAAGCTTCTGAGGATGAGGTGAAAACTTTCCTCCTGTGATATTCAGGACAGCAAGGAAACCATCTATTTTCTGCATAATAAGCTAAATGTGAATATCATAGAAGCTACATCACACCTCCAGCTACCAATAAACACCTTGTAAACATATAAAAGAACAAGAGTACACGAGACTCAATAAATAACAAGGAAAACAAACATACCTGGCTGACTACCCCTGAAGCTAATCGACCTGACAGAAGCGACTCCTCAAACGAACCAACCAAGGATCTTCTAACAGATAGCCCACCAAAAGTTCTACCTAATCTAGCATTATGGGATGCACTGATTGGATTGTGTGCTTGTGTGGATATCAAGCTTTCAGGAGTCAAATGCTCAAAGTTCAGTGGGAAAGTTTCATCATCTTCAAGCACTTTGCCTTCAGTTCCATCTTTATGACCAGAAAGGATACTTGAGAACGTCCCTTCAAGAGATTGTTCCATATCCTTGAGAGTAATATACCTCTCATTGAACTCTATTGTACAATTCCTAGCTGCCATAGAATTTCTCAACCTTCCAAATCTTGTCCCAAGAGGAGACAGGGATGATGGCGAGGAGGCAAGAATTTCCCTGGACATACCCATAACCCCATCGGCCTTACAAAAAGGTGTTTTACTTGTTTCATTACCTTGGTATGATGAGAACAAATTCTGAGACATGTGTTCATGGTTCTCTGGAATAGGACCATCTGTGATAAAATCGAAATGTGTTCTATAATATTCATCCTCTAAACTGTTACCACCCCTTGAAAAATCATGTGCGGACCAAATAAAGGGACTGCTACAATCTAAACTGCCCGTATGAGCTTTTTTATTCTCGGTGATATCACCTCTTAGGCGGAAACTACCGAGAGAGTCCAGGCCCCCAATATCCAGATGCTCGCCTCTGAATTCATCAGGTGAAAGCATACCATGAGGTGACAAAAGCCGTTTCTTGACCAGATAACTTGAGTTTCCCTTCCCATTACTAGCCACCGCATCCTCAGAAGATACAGGAACATTACCTGATCTCTTGTCATTGTTAATTAGTGCATTGGGCTCAAAACCCACTATTCGTGAAGCAGGTGCCTGGATGTTTGTTGAGCGCTGATGATATAAGAAGTGGCTCTTCTCACTTGAATGAATCCTCAATTTGTGTATGTTTGCAGTACCATGATTCTGCAAATCAGAGTCATGCCCATCCTCCCTTGCTGATGTACAAGGAGAGTCTTCATAAACCCGATTACTCAATCGTCTGGCGTGCAATGCACCCATATCAAAGCTGGATGTACCAGCCAAACGAGTCTGCATTTGCATCATTGTGCCCATCGATGCTGACACTTCCTCCGTAATATTCCCAGTGGGAACTTGAGGCAAACCCATTTCTTACAGAGCAGTTTATTTGTTTTGTTCTTAACAAAAGATTATTAAACTCACAGTAGTATTGAATCTTAACAATCGATTAGGTGAATCCTAAGAACTTCCTTACTTCCTAGTGAATCAGGACATCCAATTACTGAATATCATATTTCAGCTTTCAAGGACATAAACTTGAATCAAGTTTACTAATTCCAATCAATAACCGCTATCGATCTATCATGGGAAGCACCATACTCATTGGAGTCACCTTAAACAACTCAGCAGCCAAACTCAAACACAAAGCAAAACATGAAGCAGATATGAGAAAAAACCAGGAATTCATCTATCCACTCCCCCAAGAAACCCGTTATTCCTGAAAAAAGAAGCAAAAAAACAAAAGAAAGCTAGTTAGTCCTGGATTTATCTAGCAGGAACACAATCCTCACATATTTCAACTTCAAATATTCAGTAAAAACCAAAGCAAAACTCAAATGAACAACAAGTTAGTACCCATCTGAAATGGAAGTATTTTAAGCTCCAAGATTTCTCTTTTCAGTAAATCAAAAAAAAAAAAAAAAAAATCATTTCCTACAATTTTAAAATGGAAACAACCCATCATTGACTTTCCATACCAGCAACAAGAATTTCATGACAATCGATTAACCCAAAGGCCAAAGGCTAAAATGCAAAAACTCACACCAATCGATCAAACACTTCACCATCAAGCATACCAATCAAGAAACAAAAACCCATAAAGAAACCCACTTACAACAACATAAATGCCAACTGTACAGATGAATCAACAACCATAAAAGCACAAAGATGCAACCTTTAAGCATAAGTTGGAAAAATCATTTATTTATCCGATGAACAAAGTTGCAGAAGCTAATCAATCCAGCAAACCCACCAGTTAAGCTTCCTGATCACAATCTAAAAGTCCCAAGGATTCACTTTGCGTGTTATCTATTTAATTTTCTTTTTCCTTTTCTTTTTTCTTTTATCTGGTTTCTCTAGTGTATGTTCATCTAAAAGATGTGTATGTGGTTTCGAAGAGATGGGTTTTATTTTATCTGTGGGAAAGTTTGGTTAACAGAAGTACATACACAATTTTCTAGCGGCTGATCGCATTTGTATCTGTTCCTTTCCTTTTCCTTTATCCAATGTCACACTCTTCATTTGTCTATTAATATGATGATGGGCCTTCCTCCCATACACATTATTGAAGTTTATTTTCTCCAATTCGTAAAAACTAACCTAAAAGTTGTTATACCGAGTGATAATCGGATTGAGTTCACATAAGTAAGTTTAAATTCGAGGTTCGTAAAGATACTGCTCGGAAATTCGTCTCATAAAAACGATTTGACAGTGTGGGTCGAATTAGTCGCCCGTAACAAACACCGATAGAAAACTCAAACAAAACTTGTCTTATACTCGCTCTATGTACCTCTGATAATGTGTCAGTTAATTTCGTAAGTGGATTGCAAATTCATATTATTTAAAATATATATGCATACTGATCAGTTAGGGATCTAAACAAAAAGTGGTCACTAGGAGGTACTTAAATGTAAATAACCCTTTGTTATATTTAATTTTTACTTGTATCTATACATCCTTATATGTATACGACATTTAGATAATTATCTAGGGATTCATATGAACATAAGTATGTTCAACGTATAAGTGGATAATTGAGTTTCAAAAGATTGGTGTTTATTAAACTAAGTCAACGAAAGGTAATATTATTATAAGTGGGATATGAGGATAAAGTAATTAGTGTTTTACTCTGCCGTTATATGGATTAACTTATTCAGACTAACCGAATAGAGTGATTGGACAGGAAGCACAGTGTATAATTCGAAAAACCATATAAGATTGGGGAATAACTACATACGAGCAAGCACCGCAATGTGTATTACTTCATCCGTCCCGGGAATAGCTTTTCATTTGCTTTATTAGTCAACACAATAAGGAAATTGGAAGACTTGAATAAAAAACAATAAAGAATGAACACATTGATTGAGGGTTGTTAAATTGGAAAGGTGAATATCATTTAAATGAAGTGAGAATAAAAAATGAATAAAGTAGAGGTAGTGGGTTGATTTGTAAATACGAATGTTATCTGAAAATTAGTTAAGTGGGGGTAAAGATAAATTTACAAAAAATGAAAATGAAAAGCTTCTTGTGGAACGACTAAAATAACAAAATGGGAAGTTTTTCATGGGACGGGTAAAGTAATATATTATTCACCATGTTAAAGATGTTAGTGAAAATATGAAATTTCATGCTCACTCTTTGGTTGGTCCGAAGTCCGAACATAAGGCAAGTGCATGCATACATACACCTCAAAAGAACGCTATTTAATGTGCCGACCGAGACTGTTATGAACTTTTCTCGTTGTTGAATAGTAACTCCACCCCAATAAAATTTAGTAAAGTTGATTTATGCGAAGTTTAACTTCAAATTACTCTTAATTTTTTTTTTTTTTTTTTTACCTTGAAAGTAAATACATTATATCTTTCTAGATATAACTTTAATTTACATTTCATTGGGCGAGTTAATATTTACCAATTACCACTTCCTACAAACTGTGTGCTTTGCTTAAAGTAATCCGTGCATTGATTGAGAGAGATTTGATCTTGTCTTTACCAATCATCCAGTCCTACATTTTATATAACATTAACCCTTATGATTTGTACTTCCAAATGTATGATGTACGTGGCTCAACAATTTTGCAGCCACAAGGGCCAAGGCTGCTCGTCTCAAGTCTCAACCACAATACGTGTCTACTTGCATATAGTACGTATTCTGCTTTCAGATTTGGATTTGATAATCAGCTTTTTTATTTGATTTTTGAAATTTGATTTTGTATATGTGTACGGTATGCAACCACTAATCAATTTAATCCGATCATCTGGATCTGCGAGGATATTCATATACTTCCGAGTTATGTGTTAGCCTCATTGTACTATACATGTACTGTCCCCCACACGTTCTCTTCATTCATGCGGGCACCAGGAGACTCTTAGTTTGTCATCCATCTCAATATTGCTACTACGCAAGCACGCTTAACTCTGGAGTTCTTATGGATGAATTCTCGAAAATAAATGTGCAACGCGTTTTCAACTCCTTTGATCCCTTTGAAAACTTTGACGTGTTACATTCACCCTTTTTGAACTGTGTGACGTCCCCGATGCACCTTGTCAGGACCAACCATCCACCCCTTTGTGAGATTTGGGTTGGCTCGACTCTGATACCAGTGGCAAAGATTCGACTACTAATCGACTGAGGCCTGATTCTGGGACGGGGCGGTATCACATACTTGGGCCACATACATCTATGATATTATATGCTTTGAACCCTAGCACATACATATCTGCTTTTCAAATTACCTAAAATGTCTTATACTATGTGAGAGTGACAATCTACTTATATACTCTTTATCCGTTCTTAACCGATGTGCGATGCGGGTATTACAGTATATATGAATAAAATGAGAATATCAATATATATTAGTTTATCTTTTTCCAGTGTCATTTCATTAATTACTACAGAGTATTGTACAATGTGTGATTTTGATGGTGGATGATTTTCTTACCAACGTATAGTTTTTTATACGTACAATATACGAAGCGAAATTGAGAATATCGCAATCCCAGTCCAGAGTGGCACATGATTTGGGAATGGGGAGACTGCTTCTTGTTGAAAACTCGAATTAGCCTGTTGACGAGGAATGTAACTCAAGAAATTTGTTTACAGGTAAACTATATGCAATTTACTCCATCAAAATTTCGATCCGTCTTAATATCACACACAGTACATGCGCCGTCGTGACCAAAGTCTGATCCCTGCCCACACAAAGAATTGCATAACGAGAATCAATATAAATCAATAACCTATTTACCAGCTAGGAGATCGCCATAACGATACGAGTATAAACAACACATGGTTCAGCTGTGTTACTGTCGGACAACCTATGTAACTTGTCATCGCACGATAGAAGAACACTAGGAAGAACAAAAGATACACCCATTACTATTATGTCCTATTGTCCTGAACACCTAAGCACCGAACCATCCGTATGGACACACATGAAATCCGCAGGTTGTAGTCCCAACGATAGTCAATCAAATTAGTTTCATATATGGGCTAGGATTTGATGGTTGAGGAACATCATAGAATATTTAGCTTGATGAATCATTGCTACCAATCGATGGTTTGTTTTCAAAAGACCAGATTATTCTCTTCCCCGCAAATCAACCAACTACCATATTAAAAAAGAGTCATTGTGCATAATAGGTGTTACGAATAACACGTGTGCACAACAAGTCATACATGACATCTAATATGGTGAAAGATTGCTTGTTTGAACTACTTAAACATCGGGACAATAAAAAAATAGGTGACACAAGGTTTTATATGCAAGAGAAAACGGAGACGAATGATTAGGTTGAACGTGCTGCTACAAAGTCTGTCCAGAAAGCAAACAATTATGAGTCATTAGCCAAGCAAATAATTTGATTCATGTGTTTCAAATTCGTTCTTAGATCGAATTGCGTTTTCCAAAATCAACCACGTGAGGCTTTTCTCACCAGCCTTCCAAAATGAAGTATTGGGAAAGTATTTTTCTCTAAATAGACGGGTCCAAATGAAGCCAAGTTCCATGATAAGCTTCTAAACTAGTTTAAATTGATACACGCTTTGTTCAAAGTCAAACGCTCAAAGTATATGTCTGGCATAAGGCTTTAATATCGTTTGATAGGCCTTTAACACATAAATAATAACTCAATTCTATATAAGTGGAAATAGTGACTTAACGGACACCTAACGAGTATTGAATTCGAGTCAAACACCTTATATCATCCCAAAATGGGGTTAAATGTAAAATACCCCCGAGTTATTAAAAATGTGCGTGAAATCCCCTAGTTAAAGAATTAGTACCAAACCCCCTTGAGTTATCAAAAAATGTTCGAACCCCCTGAGTTAAAAAATGAGTCCCTGAGTTATTAAAAATGAGCGTGAACCACGCTTGAGTTAACAAATCAGTTCCAAACCCCTTTGAGTTATTAAAAAATGTGTCCAAAACCCCCTGAGTTATTTAAAAATGTGTGCAACCCACCCCCCAAAAAAAAAATAATAATAATTTTTTTTCGACGTATGAGGTACCCGTTATATGCGACTTGGGATGTTCCATTACATTTTCCAACTCCAAATTAATGCGACCATGTGGACTGGATATTTTTATTTTTAGTATTTTATCTTCTACCTTCACTTTTTTCGTTTACATGACTATTAATGAATTGACATAATCTGTCGATAAGTAGTGATGATTTTAATTGGTGTTATATATGATTGTTGTTTTTGTTTCTCAACGCTATATTACCAGTTGTGTGTGATTGTTCTACTGTTGATTTAACCAAAAAAAAAATGTGTAGAGTTTTAGTATTTAAATAGTTTAAATTACAATTGTTTTAATATTTCAAAAAAATTGGACTAATGAGTACACCTACTTTTGCATCATGTATATTCGGTATTAATGTAAAATGAGTATCACGGTGACCTGCTAAGGCCCCAAATCTCAGGGGAGTTTCACACATCTTTAATAATTCAGGAGTGTTTCGCGCAGATAATTAATAATTCGGGGGGTTTCACACACATTTTTTAATAACTCAAAGGGGTTTGATACTAATTCGTTAACTCATATGGGTTTTGCACCCATTTTTAATAACTCAGGGGCTCATTTATTAACTCGGGGAGTTTCGCGCACACTTTTTAATAACTTAAGGGGATCTGATACTAATTCGTTAACACATGAAGTTTCACGCACATTTGTAATAGCTTAAGGGGTATTATGCATTTAACTCTACCAAAAATGTGTTAGTTTTAACTTTTAAGACCCCTTTTTCACAAATGACACCAACAATCACCATTCAGGCCTTCACCAGTTCACCACTATAACAAGGCATAAAAGCTTTTCCTCTTCCTCACTCCAAAACCCCAAAAAAATCCCAACTTTCCAAATCAAACCAGGAAAAAAAATGGTGGATTTCGCTCGGGTGCAGAAGGAGCTTCAAGAATGCAACAGGGATTTTGGTGTATCTGGGATTATAGTTGCCCCCAAGAGCGACGCTAACCTAGCTCACTTGCTCGGTACAATTCCAGGCCCCATTGGTACTCCTTACGAAGGTGGTACCTTCAAAATTGACATCAATCTTCCTGGTATCTAATTCTTCCCTGTAGATTCTTTGCGTTTGTGGGTTTCGTTTGAAATGGTTCGTTGATGTGTATTTTTCTTCCTTTCATCTTTTCGTGTTGAAGAGTTCAATTATGGTTAGTGAGAAAATGATTAGCTGATAAATTGCATTGAGTAGATTGAGCTAGAGAGTTTGTTCTTCTAGTTCATGGTCCTGATTTGCTGTGTCAAATGCCGAATTTGCTGGGTGAAATGCCGAATTGCAGACCCCTGGTTTCGAAAGGTCTAGATAATGACCCTTCAAAATCATAATCGTTAAAGAACTACAGCAGCGTTGAAGCTAGCCCCGTATTCATTGATAATGTGAAATAAAACTGTATTTTGAGCCTGAAATACCCATTAGAATGACCACAGGAAGAGTTATCTAGAAAGCTCAATCCGGAAGTGGACAGTCGGAAACAAAGCATTGCTTGTTTTGTTAGCATGCAGCTTTAAAGATTAGGCAATGATATTTATTTCATCGTCTTGTTTATGGATATAATAGGGTTCGGGTTTTGCACTTTCAGTTTTTTCTTCCTGGAGTAAGTCAATGTGAAACTGATTTGGGTTATACAGAGAAATCACTTTAGCCTTACTGGCTTTGAGCACATCTGTTCGAGATGCCTTGCTTACACTAGGTTAACTAGAGCTTATTCTTTGAATTAGTCAATGTCACTGAAAAAGTTTGCAATCAGTGTCAACATGTATGATGTGAGTGCATGGGGGTGAATTTTGGTGCAAGGTATATCTGCTTGCTAGACATGATATTTATGCATACAACTGGCTGGGTTAAGAATTATAACATCCCAACTGACCAGGTTCATTTTTTTGTTTTGGTCCTTTGGTGTGCTCTGTATGCTTGTGATTTGTTGGTCAAATGTGTCAATTTGTTTATCGGCCTGATACAAAATGTTGGGGGTTTACCGTGACTTGAATTTAAACTGTTGCATGTGAAGTATTTTACGTGAACACTGTGATTTTATATAAAGCATACAGTCAATTTTTAGTGATGGCTGTGAGCAAGGAGATGATCAAATACAATATGCTGACCCTACTCTACCCCCACATAGCTCGGCAGGGCTTAGCGCATGAATTCTCCCTTCAAGTTTATATGCTTCCTATCTTCTGTTCAGTCTGGGATTGGATTCACTCATAGCTGATGTACTATCAGACTTCAATTTGATGTACCTTCAACTTCTTATGCTGTGGTCAAAATTATATCATGCCTGCAAGTTTTTATTTAACATCACAGTTATCGTACCTGTGGGCTAGCATGTAACATTGATTTAACATTACAATTTTCCAATTATCATGTGACCGTTTTTATCGATAAAACACTCTTCAACATCATCACTGTGATATAGGAGTAAAATACCAGTCCTTCCTTGGTGATTGTAATCCTGCATTTCTCTTTAAAATTAAATGATACTACTAAGTACCTGAAGAAGGCTGAAGTATTAGGGGAAGAAGGCTGAAGTATTAGGGTAGGGAAGTGATAACATTAATTCTCGCTTACTAGGCTGCTGAGGATGCCTAGTTGAGGGAATATAATATCAGATGCTGCTACCACCAATGAACCTGTGCTTTAAACTTAGGAACAATATGATTTTGTTTTCTTAATGAGCCGCTGGGCACATAAATTCTTAGTGGTGCTTAAGTAGTACCGCAATTTATTTCAACTTAATGAAGAGTTTTCTTACTCGTTTTCTGTTTGCAGATGGTTATCCTTTCGAGCCTCCCAAAATGCAATTTACCACTAAAGTTTGGTATGGTCAAACAAATCTTTCTGTGCCCACCTTTTCTGTTCACAATTTCATACTCCCTCTGTCCCATAACAGTTGCGACATTTTACTTGGGCGGTCCAGTAAACTAATTTAATTCGGAGAATAGCAAGTTTTTTTACACAAATCGATTTACATTCCCATTATTTTGTACATTCCTCATTTCCTCTATAAAGTAATACTCACCTTAAATTTTCAAACCTTTTTATCATCTTATAATATATAGTACTATATATGGCTACTATATATTTATCAAAACGCCCTATGAATAGTGAAATGTTGCAACTGTTATGGAAATGAAGGGGTATGCAATGAGTTGTCTGAACTCTTGTTCTTACTTCTTTGAAAACAAACTTTGAAACTCGTAAGATCCACTCTGAAACTTGTTCTACAGCTTGGAGCATGCATATATATTCTGGGTGAATTGAATTTTAACGATAACCAGAACATAATGCGGTATATTAAACAATGAAGTTTTGTCCGCTAAAATTGGTCTAGTGTTGAAATATGAAGTTTAAATAGGCACGTTGGCTTTCTTACAGAAGCCACAGTTTATGAAATAGATCCTGTTCGATATTGCTCATGATATGTTGGAAGATTTTCCGGTGTACCATGAAAAATATTTTGAATCTCCTTGCTCTGGTTTGTTTTTGTTTTCATCAAAGGCATCCGAATATAAGCAGTCAAAGTGGAGCAATATGCCTGGATATACTGAAAGACCAGTGGAGCCCGGCACTGACATTGAAAACAGCTCTGCTCTCTGTTCAAGCATTACTCTCTACTCCTGAACCTGATGATCCCCAAGATGCTGTGGTAGCACAGCAGGTGCCGTAACTGTGCCATGTTTTTGCATTATCATCCCTTTTGCATGCTTCTATTATGGTGTCATTTTATCTCTCCCATGTGTTTCTATAAGATTTTAGGCACTATCTGTTTCGTACATATGGGTAGGTTCTATTTGTTTCTGTTTGCCCACCCTGGGTTTACTGTTAGCAGTTTCCATATCTCCGTGTTGATTGTTTCTCATGTATTTTGTTCCAGTATCTTAAAGACTACCAAACATTCGTGGGCACGGCTCGCTACTGGACAGAAGCATTTGCCAAGACATCAAATCTTGGTGTGGAGGAAAAGGTCCGCATTCTGATCATGAATGAAGCCTACCTTTTCGTTTACACTTACAGTATTTCTATCCACTATGGTGCATACTGTTACATTCATTGTACCACTAGTCAGTATGGTGATTTGTGTTGGTACCTACCTTTATCCTCAGGTGCAAAGGCTTGTGGAGATGGGATTTCCAGAAGCATTAGTCAGGAGTACACTGGAGAGTGTTGGTGGAGATGAAAACATGGCTCTAGAGAAGCTTTGCTCTGGCTAATACGTATCGCTGCTGTGAATTGCTTTGTTTTGATGGATGAGGGTAATGCGGCAAAAGGGTATATGATTTCTAAAATTGAGACTAATGTATAAAGCTCTTCTGACTTGGTACTGTTTTATCAACCTCTGACATCATTGCACAGCGAAATGCAGATGGCAGTTGATTCTTAAATATGGAAATTTGTTTCTTATAAGATGTGCTGTTCAGTTTTAAGTTTGTGCACTGGTGTATTTTCTAAACTACTGCACTGCCAGTGCCATCGCGTGTTTAAACAACTGAACGATCTCCAAGACTAAATTTATGCTTGTATTAGCTCTATAGTTGGGTAGGTAAAAAAAACTTCCACGTACCCTATCTTTTGATAGGGTCTTTTAGAATATTCTGTGTGACACTGTACTTTTCATGCCCATGTCCTTATCGTGAAGAGTAAGTTATTAGTGGTATGAAAAGAATCTTACTTAGATTAATATGTGATGATCATAGCCGCTTCATACATGTATTAAGTAGTTTATATTGTTATTTGTAAGATTGCAGCCATTGATCAGCGTTTATGAAACTAGAAACGTTAAGAAATACAGAAGCTTGAGTTTCGTTGAGTCTTTGTGCGAAAGACGCCCTCATTGCAGTATTAGCTCCATCACCTGTGCAGTTGTATTCCCCATAAAAGATGGTCCTGTAGGAATAGGTTACACCCCGCAATATTAGACCTTATGGTTGAAATTTTGAAATTAATAGGTATCACTATAAAGTTGCACGAGAATAGTATGTATGCAACTATGAATGCATGTGTATTGTGAATTTGTGAGTTCATCGTACACTTACTGATCTCTAGATGGATCGTTGAAATCATTCCATCCTTCGGGTGCAATGATATCCGACATACTTGTTTCCAAGAACACAACAGTGGAGAAAGGCCTCCAAGCTCGGCCAAGCCATATTCTCCCCGTCCCTCCTATAGAGCAGTTGACGAATGCAAACCCGCTGTCCTCATCCTTGGTTGCTCGGCCATGGGCTGTCACAGCTCCGTTTATGCCTCCTCGTGACCCTGGTGCCACCGGGCTAGCTATGGATGTAAGATGGCAGTTCTGCAAGCATGAAATTAGTAAGACCTCCGACGGAGCAAACTCTGCTAACTTCTTGCTGTCATGCAGCGTCCATTAACAGGTACTCATTTGCTTAAAGCGTAAAGTTGATTTCATGAAGTTATCATACAATACGCGACATACATCAAGTCTATAAGTTTTGATATTACCTCGTAAAAAGACTTTCCATTCCCAAAAATAAAGTCTATAGAGCCCTGTATATAGCAGTCTTTGAAGTAATGGCGACCTCTGTCGTCATGTAGAGTGTCTTGTGCTCCAAAGAACCCACACCCCCAGAATGCAGCCTGGTCCCCTGATATTCTTATTGCGACCGCCTGTGCCCCCACAACACCTGGGCCTGGCATTGGCGCAACATTCTGAGATATACACATGATTTGGAAATTAGAACTATCAAAATTGTTCATATACAGTGTGTTGATTGCGTTACTTGATCATGTAATGTACCATAAAGCTAATGTTTTTGGCAATAAAGTTTGCTGAGAAAACTTGAACTGAGCCACTGTAGAAGGTTCCATGGGATGAGTTAGCCGTGTCGTTCCAAACGATCGCGGTTGATGTGTAGCCTTGCCCTTGAAATGTGATGTTTGGCTTGGTCTTGGGAACTATTACTTTCTCACTGAATTTGACAATTTGCATAAAACAATTTTCATACATATGTTTGAAATACACGAATGCTTGTATCTTATTCTTTGATTGCACAAAATTTCTTGAACTTTTAAAAACTTTCAACTTAAAGTAAGAGAAAATTTGGTGCAATGAAATGCATGCAATTTAACAAAAGAGCTCACTAATAAATCCCACTGTTGATCCAAATAACGCTCCTTTTGGGGCTCTGTACGCCAATTGCATCAATCGCAGCTTGAACCGTGGTGAAGTTGCAACAACCATTAGGATCCACACATAAAAACGAGGTAGTGTTAGTATCCGGTGGCGGAATACCTGCTGGGAAATCCTCGCAAATAGTCTTGATCGTTTTCTTTTCATCTGGATGATGATGACCGTGGTGGTTATGGTGACGACGACAGCACAAATCTAGTATCGGGGTTATTAGAGGTACTGCGAAACATGCTTGGGAAGTTGAATGAAGGAAATGTTGGAATATTAGTAGGTTTGGAGTCGAGAAATTTGTGGAGGCTAAGGCTGCTATAAGGGCAATGAGAGTAGAAGCACAAATGACTTTAGGAGTCATCATATTTTTCTTTAGGACAAGAGTTTGACAAGAATATGAGATTTTATTTATATAATCATAGGTGTCAATTTATATAAGTTGCCCTTGAAGTCTAAGGATGAATGGGATGTCTTGCAAGTCTTCTTATCCCGGACCAGGCTCATTCTTAGGAAAACGTTCAAACAACCTACCAAGCTTATAAATCATACTCCTATTCTCTTACTATGATCATATTTCCTCCATCCCTGTAATAATGTGTCATTTAACTTTTTTCACGATATTTGAGAAATAATCCTAGGGCTCCCATTCTCCCCATCCTTGATTTGGCTGGCCGTTCTTCGTGTTCATTAGCTCAGAGGCAAGTAAAATGTGGGGATATAATGTATGTTTGGCATCAACTTATAAGTCACATGGTGGCTTACCTATAAGTGATTTTAACTTTATTTGATTGAAATAAGTTGGTTAGTAAACGTGCACCTTTATTTATTCAAATCGGGTATAAGATAGCTTAATCGGTTTTCTTTTTATATTTTAACTAGATATAAGTCAACTAGTCAAACACGATTAAAATCAGATATCTTATCAGTCCAAACTCCAGCTACTTTAAGACACCTTATTAGCTTATGGTCATGTTATTAACATGAGTTTTCAAATGACCTCACCAGCAAGTTAGGGCATGAGTCGGATGGGCTACGCCTTTGGAAGAACCCTCCTACGTCTCTTATTCCCGTCTTAGAGGATGATGTTGAGGACATGTTGTCCTAGTATTTTTACTACTCTGTAGAGTAGTTTTATTTCAGGAGGAGGAAAAAAAAAATTACCTCACCAGCTAGTTTACCAAACATAGTCATAATACAAGTGGGTAATTTGTTGTAGTGAGGTAAAAAAACGTAAGAAATATTTTGGACAAAAAAAAAAAATGAATAGAGAATTGATAATGTGTCGTAAAGTTGTAAATATCCATTTACTTTATTAGGCTCTGTTTACCACTAGCTTTCCAGCTCCATGAGCTTATTTTGACCATTGACTAATAAAAAGCTCGTTACGTGAACGCGCAGCTTCTTTTTCCATTATTTGGAAAGAAGCTTCCTAGTAAGCTTTTTGAAAAAGAAGGAGCTTCTTATATTTTTATTCCGAAAATATCCCTACCCAAATTAACCTAAATTAGACTAAATAAAATAAGAAGTAAAAACACACATATTACCAAGCAACGAATTTTATACATCATGCACCCAATATTATCAGCCTGAGATTCATCTTGCAAGCACGCAACAAGTTATGACATCTAGTTTTAATTTAGGTGTTGGAGCCATTGTTATAAGCATAAGGATCCTTTGTTATACATTTTGTGTACTTTTTTGCAACTAGCATGAAGATTAATGTATTCGCACCTCTTTAAAATGCATACATGTAGTACACATCAATTACTGATTTTTTTCATTACTAAGTTAAAATGCTCAACGATTATTTCTTTCAACTTCTGATAATTTTGATGATGTTATTAAAGTGGCGATGTAAAGTACATTGAATATATATTATAATTATTGGACAAAATATGATATATTATTATTTAAAAAACTATAGACTAATAATACGATAAGAAAGGTTAAAAAAAAGAAAAATAAGAGTAATGCCCTTTTATGTCATTTTACAAAATACCAGCTAACTTTTCAGCTAATTTGCTAAACACCTACATTTAAAACCAGCTAGCTTTTCAGCTAGCTAACCAGCTAGCTTTCCAACTACCTAATCAGCTACCTGCTAGCTTTCCAGCTAGTTTTGCTAAACAGCTCTCTCCGTTTCCCTCAAAACTTGACAGCTTAGTAACAAATTTATAGTACTTCTAAATAATACTAGAAATATGATTCTCCTTTCTAAATTTTTCACTTCTCCATCTCAGTCAATTTCTTTCCCTCTCGCATGAGAGCTTGACTACTCCTCCGGCTGGAGTTCTAGGGCCATTTCTTTGAGCGTTTTCCATTACCCTCCTCTGTTTTCTTTTTTCCTGCTCCACAATTTTTGGTGAGATCTGCCTGTTAGATTTTAGTGAGTTTTATTTTCAGTTTA
The DNA here is from genome assembly GCA_026545765.1 of Plantago major. Taxonomy (NCBI): domain Eukaryota; kingdom Viridiplantae; phylum Streptophyta; class Magnoliopsida; order Lamiales; family Plantaginaceae; genus Plantago; species Plantago major. The sequence continues at coordinate 2,852,262 of CM048841.1, forward strand.
GATGAGTCCGTTTTGCGAGAGACCCCTATATATAGGAGAGTCCCGAAAGTCCCTTCAAACGTTAAAATTAGACAATTATACCTTTTTTCTCGACTTGGCTTCTGATGGTTTTTCGCGGATCTTTTGACCCGGATTCATTAAAAACGGGTCAAGTAAAAACTAGACAATATAATGTAAAAACTAGACAATATAATGTAAATTTAATATCATGTAAGAACTAGAGAATTCCTTTCATAAACTAGACAATATAATGTAAAAACTAGACAATATAGACAATTATGTTACACTGAGTGAGTAAATTTCTGGACAAATAATAAAACTAGACAATTCATTTACAAAACTAGACAATTCAGTTACAAAACTAGACAATATCATCATCAGTTCAAAAACACCAATTTTTCTTCGATTGCTTTAGTTTCTTCAGAGCATTCTTCTTCAAATCATCCAATACACCCTTTTCAAAATCATCATCAGCAGCAGAAGGTCTTATAGATCCTTGCAAAGAAAAGGAGTTCCTTGGAACAGCTCCATATGCTTCATCAGAAAAACACCACAGACAGAAGTTCCAAGTTTACCAGTCCAATCAAGCTTGACAATTTATACAAAAAAATATAGAACATTTATACAAAAACTAGAGAATTCCTCTCATAAACTAGACACTATAATGTAAAAACTAGAGAATTCCTCTCATAAACTAGACAATATAATGTAAAAACTAGACAATATTGCTGAGGGTGTAACTCCCCAATCACTTAGATTTGTATGACTCTTCCAAATGGTGCCAAGGTAAGAGGCTCCTTGCTAGGTGAGGACCGAAACGTAAGAACCAGCTGACTACTACTCTGGTAAGGACCTGCACACTTGAGTAGGGGGGGTTAGTGCCCGGTTTGCTAAGTGTCAAACCGGGATGAGACTTTACTTGAGAGTGACTGTGGATCAACTCAGATATCTTGCTTCGTGATGTGACTAGCGAGAAGACTTGTTCGAAGTGACTTACTTGAAGTGCCTTGCTTATTGGGATATGTGCCTTATTTATAGGCTACCATTGAAATGGAAGGCCTTGCTAGGATTGCGCCATGTGTACGGCTAGGATTGAGCCACCAATGCTAAGATGAGGCCCATAGCCCAATAATGAAGCTTTAGCCCATGCCATCTTGGGCTTTAGGGGTAGTTTGGTCATTATTGGGAGAGTTCTTGAGGATGTGACTGAGTCTGCCGAGATCCCAGGTTCGGAGAGGTCGGTCCGGATGCCTGATCCGGACAGCGCCTGGTTGTCAGCTGAGGAAGTTCTCCTGTCTGTCCGACTCTTCCGATTCGGAGCTCCTGGGTTCGGACACCTCACTCTTTGGTGCCCATTTGCTTGGTTGCTTTATGAGATGGTCATGCTGGATCCGAGTTGTGGTCCGTATCGGAGTCCTTGGGTCGGAGAGGGTGCTGTCTTAGCACTATGCTCCTTTCCCAGGGAGGTTCAGACCAAGGTGGGTCGGACCTAGAGTTCCGGGTCGGGCCTTGCAGGTCCAAATCCTTTGTCCCTTTCTCTTAGGGTGGGTCGGACCATAGATGGTCTGCCCGGATCAGACCAATGGCTCGGACCTAAGTGCCTCGGATCCTTTGGATGACTTATGACGCCTTAGGATTCGTTCCTAGGTCCTTTATGACGGATTGGACATATTTCCGTATCAACATATGTCCCCCTAGTTTCCAAGTATCTTAGTAGAAGATAGTTGTGGAACTATTGGTTTGGGAAGTTGTCTTGAGGGAAAGAATCCGTTCTTCAGTCCAATCCGTTTCGATCTCGTTAAAAAAAAGATGTACTCCGTACTTTGTGTGGCCATTGACTTAGTCTCTCTCCCCCCCCCCCTTTTTCTTTCTCTAAAACATCGTTGCCATCCGAGGGAGTAGGTCCGAAGGGCAACGAGGTGAAGAAAGAAGAAAAAAGGGTATTTGTAATGGAGACTAAGTTTAGGCTCCGAACATCGGTAGTGTACCTTTGATGAGCTACGGTGGCGGACCGTAGGTGTGTGTTCCGTCCGAACCAGGCTCTGTGGTTGCGGGAAGGTCCGAAGGGTAATCGCTCGAGTATACGAGGTTCCTTGTGTGGACAAAGTATATGGGACTGGAAAGCCGTTAGGCGTCCGAGAAGATGATACTCCGGAGCTCTCGTGTTGTCTGACGCCCGAGAGAGGGAGAGTTGTTGTATTCATCTATCCAAGAGGTAAATTTGTTGTACCCATTCGTCATTTCACTTGGTATAATTGTACTATACCGTTGGATGGTTCTTGATCGACGGTGGAGATTAAATCCGAAAAATCGCGATGGTTGGAGTTCCCAATATGGCCCTCTATAAATAGAGGGATTGGCCAGTTCATTTTTCATCGTTTAGAGAGAGAAATTTTGCATTCCAAGTACATCCGAAGCAACTACCAGCAATCCGAAGCGAGCAAGGAGCGGTTCGAAGCATGTGATCTTGTTCAAAGTCAAGTCACTTCTTTCTGATCATCCGAGTCCAAGTAAGTTTACTTGTCTCGTCTTATGATTATATCATCTCTGTTGTCTTTCATCTTCAAGTTACTCGGATGTATGCTTATGATGTGTAATATAGTTGATAACCAATACGTATCTGATGTTGACTAACACCGAATAAGTGTAGTACTGACTCCGAACTAACTGTGCCGAGTAAGCTGCAAGTTTTGGCTTTGAGTTGGCCACTTTAATATACATAAACGACCTCTTGGACTGCCATCTTAAAGCTTATGATATTGCTTTCTCCTTTCCCTAGGATGTCCGAGAGTGATAGCCAAAATCGATCCGAGGCTGAGGGATATGACTCCGAGGCGATATCCTTAAGCGGTAGCTCCGAGGAGATTGAGATCATGGATGATGACGTACTGGAGGTGGAGCAAGCACCCCATCCGAGTCGGGAAGAGCCCGAGGTGAGTTCCTTACTTCGGTTAGTTGTTCCAGATTCTGGTCCTCCGAGGCGTCCGGATTACCTGCGAGTGTCGCATGTGCAGGTTATTGTAGCGGCTCAAGAGACAAGCTCGCGAGTTATAGGAACTCGTCGCCTGGTCGAGCCGGCCAGAATCCGAACTTCCGTAGAGATCCGTACTTTAATTCGCACCTAGGTTATAACTTTAGGAGTAATCCTAATCGAGTCCCGTTCGTCCGGATCAGCGCGCCAACTATCGAGGAAGTGCATGATACTTCGGAAGCACCTCCGAATTTGAGCATCTTCGAAGAGGGTGAGGAGGATCGTGTGCAAGTTGCTGCGCCTATTAGGACTGTTGTAGAGTTAGCGTCCTCATCCGAGGAAGATGAGGCAGAGGAAGATGTGCGGGGCCAAGATTCTGGTTCCGAAGAGGAAGAGGGTGCAGAGCCATCCGCTAATGTGCTCCGTGTAGAAACTGCTAGGCAAGCAGGGCCGAGTCGGCAGGTGGTTGAGGAAGAGCGTCCGGAGAGGCCGAGGAAGGCGAGGACGTTTTCAAGTGAAGTTCCCTCGGTCCGGGACGTGTCACCCCGATCCGGAGGGTGAGATGAATGAAGATGGTACACTGCCTACTTGTGCCTCAACCATCCGAGCCGATGAAGTAGATGAGCTCCGGAGAAGATATGAGATTCCGGATTGTGTGGAGATTCTCATCCCGGACGAATCTCATGCTTTTTATAATCCGCCTCCGGGCTATATGTCGGTCTATGAGATAAGTCTCCATTGCGGGTGGCGGCTACCAGTATCGTCCGAGTTTTTGGAGATTTTGAACAGCATGGGTTTGAGTCCGCACCAGATCATCCCCAACTCCCTCGGAAATTTGATGTGCTTCGGAGTGTTATGTAAATATAAAGGCATCCCGCTGACCTTCGACAATTTCCGTAAATTGTTTAACATTAGTGTAAGTAGTAGGAACACTTGGTTCTATACATTCGTATGTCGCCAGGCATACACATTTTTTGTTGATCCCTTGTCCTCGTTGGGAATCCAATGGTTCAAGAGGTACATTTTTGTCCGCTCGGCTCTAAAGCCCGGGCAATCCGAAGCGGAGAGGCCCACGTGGCATTTTGAGAAGAAGTTCTTCCGGGGCCAACTGCCAGATTGGAAGCCACCGGCTCGGAACATCCCCTTGTGGATGCAAGCGTTCCATCGTAGTCAGGAGCCGGAGAAGTACTTCTTCCGAGGTCTGATATGTCAGCCTCTGCCTTTCTTGGCCGGCTTGTCCGAGCCAAGTTTTTGTGACAACATGGAGGACTTGAGTAAGTGGTTTCTCTCTTCCTCTGATTGGTTGTCCGAGTCGGTTGTCTGTTTGTCGACTATATGATTATCAATTGTAGATTCTTTTGTATCTTGCAACTTATTGTGATTCGGATGCGACTTTTACGTTCGAGTATACGATGTCGACCATGCGGAGCCGGTTGCCAATGTAACGCCGCGCAATGAAGGAGTTGGCAGAGGGTTCTCGGACCCAGATTATCAAGACCTCCACCGTTCTTCCGATGAACGAGCCCAGAAATGTTGTTGTGTTCCGAGTGGAGGAGTCTCGGAGAGCTGCTGCGGGCGAAGAGGCCCAAACCATCCCTACTCCAGACAAGGGTAAGGTGGTCGCAACTAAGGGCTCGAAGAAGCCTCCGAGATCCGTGTCGCGAGATCCTCCATAAGCGGATCGAAGCGCCGACTCGAAAAATGCTCCTCCGGTCCGAATCCTCCCGCCAAGAAGGGCAAAGGAAAGGTGGGCGAGGCTCCGGAGCTGGAGTCGGAAGCTGAAGTGGCTCGGTTGGTTCTTGCTTGAGCTAGAGCGGATTATGAGTTAATCGCCGCCAAATAAAGTGAGTTTAAGCTTTCTGTTGGTTTCGCATCTTTCTATGATTCGGAGGTATCTAACGCTTCCGATGTTCCATTTTTGCTTTTAGCTTGCTACTGCTGTTGAAGCATGCTCCTTGGTGGCTGCTCGGAGGGCTACCCTGGAAGAAGATCTAGCAATTTGAGGTGACCGGGCGATCGAAGCGTCCCGGTTGCACAGCACTTCGGAGCGCCTGAAGAAGGCTATAGCTGCTAAACAAGAGGCCGAGTCGGAGACGGCCAAGATGAAAAGTGCCATTCTGTCTTTGGAGGCTGATTTAAAAGTGCACCAAGATAGTTTGGACGATTTCGTGGCCGTCTCTCGGACTTTCAAGGATAAGATGCTGAAAGAGCTTGAGTCCCACAAGGGTCGCCCAAGATTTCCTTGATTCGGACTCCTACAAGTTCTGCCGAGTCAAAGTATGATGAGGCCCGCAAGATGGGTTTGATGCATGTGTGGAAAGGTCTTGGGAGGAAAGGTTGGGTACCGAACGATTGTAACTTGGAGGCTGAAGGGGTATCCGCCTTTAAAAATGGAGATGGCTCGGACTTCGCTCCGGAGGGTGTGTTGGACGAAGATTTGCTCAAATGTGAATTTGTGGAGCTGGTGTGCGACGAGTCGGAGGGCAAGAAGTACAACCATGGCGGTCCGTATCTCCCCTCCTTCGTCCCTCGGGTGCTCATGTCTAGTGTTTTCGTTCCTTTGGAGGACCACTTGGAGCACAACCAAGACTGGCTGACTTTGCCCGGGCCTGTCCGAGGCTTTGATCGCGACCTCAACCTGATGGAGGAGTGTCCGGCCTTCCTGAAAGAGGTTGAGGCTCGGAGAGCACGGAGGATAGCCGAATAGCAAGGTCAAGCGCCTCCGGAGAAGGATACGGGCGGCCCCTCTCAGTCGCAGCCTAGTTCGTCCGAGCGGCGGAGGCAGTGAAGACGGGGTATGCCCCGAATTTTTTGTAATAGGGTGCCTCCGGGCCAAAAAGAAGTGTTTGTCGTTTTTGCCCATCATCTTTTGTTTGTACAAACATTTACTTATCTTCGATGAATGGTATTGGTTCGGGTCCTTTGATGGCTCAGAACTATTTTTGTTGGTGATATACTATTGTTGCTGTTTCCACCCTTGCACGTTTAATTTCGTCTTTGCTTAGTAACTCATCAACTCTCGTAGACTCGGATAATGGGTTCGGACCTTTGAGATCCGTACCGCCAGGACATTAGTTTGCCTGATTCAGATTCGCCTTTGGGATTCAGTCACTCAAAATAGGATTTCTGGAGATATATATGGGCAGAATTAATGAATGAGATTTCAAAAGATTTAGTGGTTTTTTACTCCTAATGGTCAAAGCCCAGCGATTACAAGAGTCAATATGGATATTGAACTCGAGCCCAATAGTGATGGACCTGTACAAACCAATTGTTTCCCTGCACCTAAAAGTCCCAACAGCCCAAAACCTAACATTTTGTCAAATACCCACACAGTTAACCTCAACCCAAATGCCGCAAGCCTAAATCCAGACTCTTTACCTCACCCAAACCATTATGTACCACCTCACTTGCGCCACTACAACCACCAAACCAACCCTCTGCCATTTGGCCCAAATTCTACCTTCACTCATACCTTAGCCCAATTACCAAACCTTTCGCAGCCTAACTTGACTCCTACTCCAAAACCCATGGGCCCAAGAAACGAGGTCGGCCTGCTGGGCCCAATGCTGTTATCAAAAAATACGGACCTCGTGACAGCAAGAAAGATAACACCGGCAAGGATCATAGCCAGCAAATGGGGAATAAGAAGCTTCGTATTGAAGAAATCTCTACTCACATGGACCAGAGGCGGGAGTTGCTATGCAACCCGCCTATCATTATGAGTTGTTTATCTTGGAACTGTCAAGGTTTTGGGAACTTTTGAACAATTCGTGCTCTAGCTGAGTTCCTCTACTCACAACCCCGACATTATCATTCTCAATTTCTCATGGATACTCGATTGGGTGTTAGTGGGATCAATAAGGTTAAACAGAATAATTTATTTGGAGTTTGTGTCCCTTCAATTGGTCAATCAGGAGGTTTAGCGTAAACCTCGCTTTGGAATAAGGATCTTTCGATTAGTGTGCAATCTTACTCTAAAAATCATATTGATAGGCCTTGGCTTATCATAGGCTAAAATCCGAAGATTGTGCCAAGGTTATTAATGAAAACTGGAATTCTTTCTGATCTGGGGCGAATCTTGAGAGCTGTCGTATGGGGTTGTTGAATTGGGATAAAACGGGTTTTGGGTCGGTGAAGAAAAAGCTCGCAGATATGAAAAGGGAACTGGAATCCCTTCATCAACAGCCACGGACTGGTGAGACTCAGATGAGGATTAAAGAGCTCAAGCTAATGCTAGAAAAAGAATTGGATAAAGAGGAAATTTGTGGAAGCATTGGTCAAAGACACAAATACGAACGATATTTTTTCACAGCCAGGCTACAAACAGGGCAAGTCGAAACCAAGTTACTGGTCTGCTGGACGATTCTGAAATTTGGACTGAGGATGAACTGCGTATGGGTCAACTTGTGAACAATTATTTTACTGGCATCTTCAAATCCAGAAACCCTTTAGAAGCGGACATTGAGGGTGTTGTGGGCACTATGGGGATCCGTGTGACTGATTGAATCAACAGGAGCTTAACCAGGTGTTTACTCCAGACGAGGTACGACTTGCACTTTTTTATATTTATCCCTTAAAATCCCCTGGACCCGATGGCATGTCTACTGTTGTTTATCAACGTTTATGGCATGTTGTGGGTAAAAATGTTGTTGATTGTGCCCTTTCTTTCCTTAATGATAGAACTCTTGATCCTAAACTTAATTACACTCACATTGTTCTCATCCCTAAGTGTAAAACACCAGTAAAGGTTAATCAGTTTCGACCCATTAGCCTCAGTAACGTCATGTTTAAGATTGCTTCTAAAGCTATTACGAACAGACTTAAGCCTCACATGAATGATATTATTTCTAAAGCCCAGTCAGCTTTTGTTCTTATTACTGATAACTCTTAGTAGCATATGAAGTAAACCATTTTTTGAAGCAAAAAACTAAGGGCAAAGATGTTTTCATGGCTTTAAAACTTGACATGAGCAAGGCTTATGACCGAGTTGAATGGTCTTTTATGAAAAGAGTGCCTGAGAGACTAGATTTTGGGATCGCTTTCATTGATCTTATTATGCTTAGTGTGCGAACTGTGTCATATTCTGTACTTTTGAATGGTACACCGTTATACTATATTCAGCCGGAGAGGGGGATCCAACAGGGGATCCTCTTTCACCTTAATTGTTCTTATTTGTGATGGAAGCTTTTACTGCCTTGATACGTGATGCTGAGGAGAGAGAGGTGTGGCGAGGAGTAGCCGTTACTCCACGAGCACCAAGGATCTCTCACTTACTTTTTGCTGATGATACTCTTCTGTTTTGCTATGCCTCTGTGACTGCTGCTAGGGAGATTGTGATGTGCTTCATAGGTTTAGTCTTGCCTCTGGGTTGGAGATTAATTTGGAAAAATCAACTGTGGTGTTTAGTAGAAATGCGGGGAGAGAGAGGGTGGAGGATGTGACTCTACAAAAAAATCCTGTTTTAGCGACGGATCACTCCCCCGTCCCAAAACCATGCGTCACAATTTTTTTGGCGACGGATAAGTATTCCGTCGCCAAATAACGACGAACTGGCGATGGATTAATCTGTTGACCAGTTGGTCCGAATTGGCGACGGATTACTTATCTGTCACCAATTAGTTACAGAATAAATTCCGTCGCTAAATCCTACCATTAGGTCACCCTAATTCGTGTGAGATTTAGCGACGGAATTAAACCCGTCGCTAAATTCAATGGGCTAATTCGCCCTTAATTCGTGAATTTAGCGACGGATTTAATTCCGTCGCTAAATTTACTGTTTTTAATTTTTTTTTAAAATTTAAATTCCTATTTCACATTTCACCTGTTTTTTCACTTTACTTTACTTTTCCTAGTCCATGCTTGCTTTCTATATTGGATCTTTCTAGTTCAGGGTTCTTTTCATCTTTCCCTCACGGTACTGGTTCACTATCGGCCATGAAGGAATAGTAGGCATTTATTTTTAAGAAGAATATTTAAGAAGAAAGATCTTCTCTTCTTAATTCTTAATCACTCGGAACTAGGATTCCCAGGGAATTAAGTGTAATATGCCAGAGTTTCTAAAGAGGTAGTCAATAATCTATATTATTGGTTTCATTTTCGTCTTTCCTTTCCTACTTTTTATATTTATAGAAGTGGGTAAGCTCTTACTTAGTAGTAATATAAAACGCACTTACCTTATTTATTTACTTAATTTATAGTTATCAATTTACCTATGTATATATTTATTACTTATGAAATGAAATATCTAGAATGGAAATGGAATACGAAAAGTGAAGGCGGAAATGCATAGTTATTTATTTATTAAGTACTTAGTATAGTTTATAAAAGAATTCTTCCCTTCCATCTTTAATACTTTTTTTGTCTATTTTTTTTATTCATCTTCTATCTAGTAATAAAGATATAAATTTGATGTAGATTCTAGCCATTTCCTAATTCTCTGCTATTTCATTTCTATCTAGCTAGTAGGGTTTCACGCTTAAGTCCAGGTCCGTATAGTGGTATCTCGTGAATCTTCAACCTTCGGCTCAACCTTCCTATTCGTGAAATTTCCTCCTAAGCCACAAGACACCGTGTACTTTCCACGTAATCTTTCACAAATATAGCATCAAATGCAAGATGCCTTAACCCTTTACCTTCCGTTTCTCCTAGTTGGGAGTCTTATTTAAGGAAATGTAGATAAATTGCATTATCAAATATTCGACGAATATAAATTATCCATACCGAAGTCTAAAGTATGCAAACACAAGTAACTAGAAGATGAGATAGTGTCAAAGTATGTAGCATAAACAACATAAGTCTGATGTAACTAAGAATGGGGAGGAGACGGTGGGTGGTACTGGGAAGAAGTGTTGAACATCTGGGTCAAAGTGTCCATCCGCTGAGCCATACGAGCCTATTCCTCAAGCACTTGCTGGTAAGCTGCCTTGGTCGCAGCTATTTCCTCGTGGAGAGGAGTCATCATCTGATGAACCTGGTCCTGTGTGAAAACATCAGATCGTGATCCTCCCCGGGACACTGAGAAGCTACTAGAACTCATAGCAGGGTCCAAACTTTCCAATCCATATGTTCGACCCTTGTTGTCCACTGGGTTGACGTCAAAGAAGATCTGGTCTTGCTCTTCAATTGACAGCTCATGACCGTCGATCATCCTCTCTTCCATCCTACTCTCCACCTCACTCTGCAATTGTAAAGTGCATACGAAATGAGATGCAATTTTAGAAATCACTTATAAATACACAAATACAAATCTTAACCTTAAGAAAGAAACGTACCGCAATACGCTCGGCCCTCACGTTAGTCCAAATGCCATTCTTCAGCTTAGCCTTCTTAAAGTGGTATATAGCACTCTTCGGATGTCCTCTATTGGCCTAAAAAACATATGTGTAAACAAGTAGTTAGTTGATTGAAATGAAAGCAAAAAATCTGTTATGTATCATATTCCAAGTCATAAACAACATATTTACTAACCTCGATCACGTGATCTGTAACAACAGCTCGCGATCCATAATGATGTCTGGCAATGCCCGTACCATCTCGCGGCTCAGTCAAACGGTTTTGTCTGTTTTTGAAAGCTTGATCCTGGACAAAGGATCCTTCCAGTACTCCCAAAGTGCCCACTCCTCATCCCCACCCAAGTTGGTTGTCTGCGTGTCTACTTCATTTTGTGAACCATTTTCCTATAGATGTCTGATCCTAAAGTCTCTTAAACAGAGTACAATTGGGGCACCAGGGCATTGGGAATGTAGTAGTCTTTCTACAACAATTCCGTACAAAGTAAAAATTACACCAGTTTAAAGAAAGATAACAATTTAAATATAACACCAAGTTTAGTGGCTAACATACCACTCAAATTGTGTGCAATAAGTTCATGAATAAACACCAACATATCACCCAAGTTTAGTGGCTAACATACCACTCAAATGGCACAACAAGTTCATGAATGGTGACTAACATATCAAAAGTTTAGTGGCTAACATACCACTCAAATTGTCCTAAAATTGACTAACACAATCGTGACTAACATATCACCCAATTTTAATGGCTAACATACCACTCAAATGACACAACAAGTTCATGAATGGTAACTAACATATCAAACCAAGCTTAGTGACTAACATACCACTCAAATTGTCCTAAAATTGACTAACACAATGGTGACTAACAGATCACCCAAGTTCAGTGGCTAACTTACCACTCACAGATATAGTGGCTAACATACCACTCACATATATAGTGGCTAACATACCACACACATTAACACAACGATTAAAATAACAAATAAAGCATTCATTGTAACATTTAAGCTTACCCGCAACTCATCAAAGTAAAAGTGATTCATCCGGTCCGAGATGTTTGTCCACTTCTCGCCTCCATGTCCCGTCATCTCCTCATGCCCCTAAAGATTTTGCCGAGTTTATCCAAAGCAGCTGGTGGCCAACCTGTTATCAATGAAACAAACAAGAGACGAATATTCATTAGTAAAATCATGTAACATATATTTATCTTAAGTTATGTTCTACAAATACATAATACTTACTTGTTCTTGCCGTTGGGGAACAGCACCAGCTTCCCCTGAAATGTAGCACCGTCTGTCAACGTGAGATAGGGACACCCGTCAGAGGGGTAGTCACCAGGAGCATGTGACGTAGAGGCTGGTGGAGTCTCTGGAACCTTAGACTGGCTGCTGCTCCCACCAATATCATATCCGACCAGAGGACTAGTAGCTCCACTCATTTGGTGTCTTGCCCTTGAAACCTGATGGACTCCCCCTACCCCTACACCCGGGAGGAAGGTATGTGGACTTCCTTTGGCGCGACATCTGCAAGAGCATATAAGAAATTGCAGGAAAAAATGAGTTAGTAAAGAATACATGAATAGGCATGTAAAACATATACATTTGGCGAAGTTAACACACTACGTAATATAAGCTAAACTAACTACTACATACTTACAATAAACATGCAATTGCTCAAATTAGTCAAAATTAACAAAATCCCCAAATTTGGCAAAGTAAGGGTTTTAGCCAAAATACCTTCGATTAAGCGGAAGAAAGATGAAATTAATTGACCACCCGAACTTCTTGTCCCACGAGCTTCGAAAACACTCCAAAATTGGCCGGAATGGTGGAGTTTTGGTCGGAAATTGGAAATGGCGAAATGAAGAAGAAAGGAGGAACAAAGAAGAAGCATAAATGAAAATGGAGAAGAAAAGGGGTTCTGCCCCGTTTCTATTAACATTCTAGCGACGGATCGTTATCCAATAGCGACGGATAGGCTATCCGTCGCTAAAATCGGCTTCTTTTTAATTTTTTTTTCTTTTTTTTTTATGTTGGTCAACTTATTTAGGGACGGATAAATAAGGACGGATACAAATATCCGTCACCAAATAGCGACGGATATTTTTCCGTCACTAATTTGGCGACGGATTGAGCGAATTCGCTCAATCCGTTGCTAAACCTAGCGATTCGTCGCAAGGTTAGCGACGGATCAATCTATCCCCTGTCGCTAAACGGGGGATTTCTTGTAGTGTGAGGGGTGTCTTTCCGGTTAGGGTCGTAGACAAACATGATAAGTATTTGGGGCTCCCGACGGAGATGGGTAGATTCAAAAAGGAGGTTTTTAGTTGGCTTCGTGAGAGAGTTTGGAAGAAGGTTGATAGTTTTGGCAGCAAACTCCTCTCTAAAGCGGGAAAAGAAGTCTTAATTAAATCCGTCATCCAAGCCATTCCCACTTATGTTATGTCTTGTTTTAAATTACCGGATTACCTCCTTAATGAAATCAAGAGTGTTATTTCCCGTTTTTGGTGGGGGATGGGAAAGGAAAAAAGATTCATTGGGTTAAGTGGGACTCTCTTTGTGACTCTAAGCGAGATGGGGGCTTGGGCTTTCGTGATCTTAGGTCTTTCAATTGGGCTATGCTCGGCAAAACAGATTTGGAGGATTATTCTTTATCCTAATTCCCTTTTGAGTCGAGTCTTGAAAGCTAATTATTTTCCTACTACTGATATCCTTGATGCCTCACCGAAGTCTAATGCCTCTTTCACTTGGAAAAGCATGTGTGGTGCCTTGTCTCTTGTTAGAAAAGGAATCTGTTGGAGGGTGGGAGATGGTTCAAATATTCACATCTGGGATGATTGCTGGATTCCTAGAACTTATGCATCCAAACCTTTTACGCCTAATCTTTTGCGTGTATCAGATTGTTCTGTGGCTTCTTTGATTGATACTACTTCTGGAACTTGGAATGTTGACTTGATTAGAAGTATGTTTTGGGATTGCGACGTAAATGACATTCTTAAGATTCCTTTGCCGATGTCTGGTATGGATGATGTGCGAATTTGGCATCACACCAATCACGGCCACTACTCTGTCCGGAGTGCCTACCACTTAGCTCGACAAATCAGACTTGAGATCCAGCAAAATAAATCTGGTACTTCCAGTTCTACTGACTGCCTAGACTGGAACTGGATTTGGCTAGTTTCTTTACCAAATAAAATCAAAATTTTCTGCTGGAGAATTATGAAGTCTGCTCTTCCTGTTTATACAGCTCTAAATAGGAAACGGATACTTCTTGATACCATATGTCCTGTTTGCAATAACAGCCAGGAAACTCTTTTGCATGTGTTTAGAGATTGTGATTTTGCGAGGGTGTATTGGGCTATATCACCTTTACCTTACCGTGTTATTTCTTCTGATCATTGCCATGTTTCACAATGGATTGAACGGGTTCGTAAATGTACTACACGGGAGGATTTTGATTTCTTTATTACATCCCTTTGGAGCTTGTGGTACCATCGAAATAAAGTGGTGCACGAGGAAACCGGCTTTGATGCAATGGAAACTTTGGCGTTTGTTCAGCAATATATAGCCAGTTATCACCAGGCATGGTTGGAGTTCCATAGCCCGAGACCACCGGAGACGAAACCACCTTGGCAGCCACCACCAGCCGGGACTGTGAAGATTAACTATGACGCATCCCTGAAGCCAAACCAGACCGGTACCCAGGTGGGGGTAGTAGCTCGAGACAGTCAAGGAAGGATTTTGGCATGGAGATGTCGAGCTTTTGATCATATACAGAGTGTAGAGATTACTGAATCACTTGCCGCTAGATGTGCAGCAGAGTTGGGTTATGAATTGGATCTGCACCATGTCATTCTTGAGGGAGATTGTCAAAATGTGGTGAATATACTTCGAGAACCTGATATCTCCATGTCTGCAGCTGGGAATATTATTGAAGAGACTAAATTTATTTCTTTAGTTTTTCATTTCTAGTACTGTTGGCTCTTCCAGCCTCCCAGTTGTAAACCCAGATGTTCCCTGATTTTGTGATGATATAAATTTCCATTTACTCAAAAAAAAAAAAAAATAGAAATCATTAATACTAAATTTGCAGTAAAAGAAAAATGGATAAACTTTAATAAGCCATTAACGAGTTAAGATTATTACAAAGAATAAAAGACAATCTCATTTATCATTTATGACCAGTCATGATTTGAACAAAATGTTCAACTATATAAACACCAACTCATTCATTCAATCATCAAGTAAATCAAATATCATGGCTAATTTCTCTGTCACAACAAGATCCTTGATCATCTGCATTACCCTAGTGACATTGTCACTTCATCTGTGTAGCCCTGCCAACTCCCAAGAGGATCCGTTCGTAGCATCAATCATCTTCATGAATCGCCTACGAACTCCACTTAAATATATATGCCAAAACAACCATGGTTTGGATTCAGGAATTAGAAGTGTGGATGTTGAATCTGAAGATGCATGGTACACAGAAGTTGCATCTATTAGGATTCCACCATTCAGATGTAGATTAAAATCTGGGGCGAAAAAGATGGAATTGTCAGAAGGGTTCCTCCTTACGAGCAATAGGAATGTATATTACCTTGTGAAGCGTAATGCGGTATACATCAACAGGGTTAAGGTACGGTTTCCAGGAAACTGGAGTGAAGTCGACACCTGGTAATGACAAGCTTGCAACATATGCAGGAATCCTATGTTAATTTTCTTGCTGTTAGTTGACAATTTTATGAAATTTCTTAATATGAAATTTATATTTTAATTCGAGTAAGACTCGTGATCTTCTTAATAAAAAGGAAAATCATGTACCTCTTATCATAAGTGTATGTCACAATCGTCTTATTTATACCAATGACAACTCTAGTGACGAAGCTATGATCCGACAACCAATACCTCGGTGACTTGGAGCTCCGTCAACCGGATATTTACTATTAACATTAATTAAAAATAAAAGGGAGCTAAAATTGAATTAGGTAGACGTTGATGGACAATTATGGAGAGTTGAATGCATAAACTGTGATTTTAAAGGATTCGAGCAAGTGTGCACACTTTTAAACAACATAGATATATTCATTGCAATTTAAAAGGCATGAAAGTTATAGTTATGTACACACACATATATATATACATAGTTTTTAAGATTGTTAAAATAATTAAAAAAAGGTCGAGCAAAAATAAAAGCTACATATGGGACCATTTGATATAAGTGAGTCTTCCACGATAGAATCTATATAATATAATCTATTAAGCGAAAAAGATTTGGAGTCATTCTAGAGTGTCCACCTCAAACAATTATGTGGCAAATCCCTATTCTCTTATTGGTTTAAAAAGTTCTTGGCTGGCAGAATGAAATGTTCTGATTGGTTGACAAAAATGTTGGGGCTAACTATGATATTTCTTAGCTCACTTATCGATTCCCCGTGGTACCATATTATGTCATTCTTTACTTTCTAACAGATTATCCAAATTATTCCATGGATCGATTCTTAAACATTTTTAGTCCATTCATCAGAATCAGAATATATAGGCCTGACTGCTCATCATTGAGATTCATAGTTCACACCCAATGGATTTGAAGAATCAATTCAAACAAGAACACTTTCGACCTCCAAGATTGAAGATTTAGTTTTTGGGACCAAGGTGTTGAAGGAGATCCATTCACCAATCCTCCACCTATATCATTGATCTACTCCCATCCACCATACCAGTAGGTTTCTTCTGCAAATTGACAAAGCTAATGGATGAAGATATGCAATCGATTGTCTTGGGTAATTGATTATCCTCTTAATTATATTCTAAACGCTCCAATACAAATCAACTCTCTGTTAATCGCTTGATTTCCGCAATATGAAACAAGGAAGCGATGTCGTTGTTGCAAAACATTTCAGGTACGGTGATTGCTCTTTCCCTCATCTTTTGTCTTTTCATCGGTAGTAATCCCCATTTTCTTCCTTTGGTTCTATCTTTCTGTTTCAAGATCATATTATCATATGCAATGGAGTTTTGCCGAAGTGGTAATAGTGTTTTCTTCTTATTCACGTTTTATTCAAAGTTTGTTTAGTTTAGCTTAGCTTTGAGTATTCATCTAATAGAGTCTGTTTTATGTTTACCAACAATCTTGTGCTTACTATATTTGATGCAACGATTTTTGTGCTTATGGAAATATAAATCAAAGATTGAGGATTCTGCTGGACATTGCAATTAAGGTAGAGAAAATAATGCTCATGGTTGTTTTTGGAGAAGTTGGCGTTGTATAATCAATCTTATGTTATTACATTTTTAGTGAGATTCCATAAGTATTTGCAAAGTTAGTCATGTTCCCATAATTTGTTTCTTTGTTAAATCGTTTCTTTTCGCATTTGATTAAGATATTCCGATGTACCGATAGCTGGCTGACATTCCGATCAAAGATCATAAAGATTTTCTAAGGTTTTTCCAGATTTTTGTTTCCATTATAATGGGTTGTTTCTATTCAAAAGTAGTTTGTTTGTTTCTATTAAAAAGTAAAATTTGACCATCACTACGTTTTTTTCTTATTAATGGAACATCCTGTTTATGTGGTGTTCTTTTTTATACATTGTTTATGTATTTCCAAGTGATTGATGTATAAATTTACTTTATAATATGATGTGCAAAGTGAATATATAATTGAAAACCCTATGCCTACAATGTGTTGAGTGAATGTCTCCAATGGATTTATGCAGAAAAGCAAACTTGACAATGAGAATTATTGGTGACATAATCTGGAGGAAGAGGTAGAAGAGTTGTGCTTCTGTTTAAGTTGTGCATTTCATATTCTAATTTTCTAAACAATGATTTATAGTCTCTTTCCTCTCCCAATCGTCAAATCCACACTATATTCACCAATGTCACTTTCACTCACAAGTGTGCTCTAAAACCGAAAGTTATATACAACATTTAATCCAAGTCTTTGATGGGGTTCAAAAATGTAATTTTTCTGTCTCATTCCTGGTCTAAAACAGATCGTGTCATTGTTCATTCACTCTTTCATGATGATCAGGTCTATGATGTGCAAGAATCCATTCAGTATAAATGTTCACAGATATATCATTGTCTTCAAAGTTGTGCATATTGTATATAGTAGCCCACATCCACCTGATAAGCCCACGGTCTAGACTCCACCTGCTAATGGAACAATCAATGTCAATTATGATGCCTATGTTCGTACTTCAGAAACTGGAGCAGGTATTGGAATTGCAGCTCGGAACGCGGATGGGACAATTATAGCTTGGAAGACCTTGATGATTTTGCACTTAAAGGATCCAGAAATTGCTGAAGCCGTCATTGCAAGGAGTGTAGTTGTATTAGATGTGGAACTGATCGCCCAAGATGTTCATGGTGATTGAAGGAGATTGTTTGAATGTAGTAAACCATCCCTTTCAACTGTTGGAAGCTTGATTCAGGATGTTCAAATTCTTGCTCCAACCAACGGTGTCTTTTATATAGATATCATGAGTTAGCCTTTGGTTTTGAAAGTTGGGACATGTTAGTTGGGTTTCTTTTTGTCTTTGTATTAAAGTACTGGCCATACAAAAATGAGGGGGTTTGTGTTAAAGTACTGGCCGGCCATACATAACTGAGGGGTATTGTTTTTGTATTGTATTAAAGGTTGAGGAAGTAGTTGTCTGTTTGCATAGGTTTGGGAATTATTTCCAATCCGTGGTTTGTAATTTGTGAGCATTACTTAATGCTCCTGCAATCTTTGCGAAGTTTCATTAATAAATTTGTGTCGTTCAAAAAATAAATCAATAAAAATATATAGTGCTAAGGTCCTTGAGTTTATTTAAATCAAGATCTCGGGTTCGAGCTCTATGGATGTATAAAACGCCACTGGGAGAGCCTTACCTAAAAAAAGGCCTGATAGTGATCGACTAGATTAGTCACAGCTATCGGATACGAGTAGAACTCGAAAAAAAATACTTTTTTGAGTAAACTATCACAATTGATTTTTGAGTTATTTTCGGAGTTGTAAAAATTAATTAAATGGTACTCCCTCCGTTTCACTAAAAGTGAAACAATTGTATTGGACACAATTTTTAAGGAAAATGTATAGAAGTATGTGGTCCCCAAAAATATGTGGTGGTGAATGAGTATGAGATATTAATTGAGTGAAAAAGTACATGCGGGCCCGAAAATGTGTGGTTAAAAATGAGTTTTATTATAAAACTAATTTCCATAAAAGGAAATGTAACACTTTTAGTGAAACACCCAAAACGAAAAATTGTAACACTTTTAGTGAAACAGAGGGAGTACTATTTAGAAGTGTACTTTCATAAAATACTTTTTTCAGTAAACTCAAGAATAATTTGTGGTCAAAATCGGCATTAGAAAGTGCTCAAAAATCAAATATGATATCTGTACTACTACTATAATTTATTAGTTCAGCTCTTAAGAGGTGAAATTATTAACTTTTTTTATTTACTTTGTAATAATATAGTAAAATTGTTTATATTGATAAAGTATCACCTGTATGGAAAAAGTAAGAGAGTTTCCAAAATAACTATAGTCAGTGAACTTCTATCAAAAGAAATGTTAAGCTTAAAAAGAATAGTTCGTTTTGGCAAGATGTTATGCCTTGAGTGAATGAAGGGTGCATGTAGTAAAATATATTATTTTCTCTGGTAAAAAATATGTTTAGTTAATATAATTATTTAATTTTAGTATTAAAAACGTCAAAGATGGGTTTGATCATACCTCTTACTGTTTGGAGAAGTCAACTGTGTTTCGAAGTGTTGACGTCCGTATTTTATAGTTATGATTCCAAAAGGATAAATTTGGAATAAAACATCTTGAGGTTATCCTTATGGACAAAGAGGTAAATTTGTGTTCGTAACTATAATTTGTACTTCCTCCGTACTTGAAATAGCTTTCCACTTTGACTTTTCGCAGTCAAAATTTTCCAACTTTGACTACGAATTAATCTTAAATCGCAAATGTAAAATGTTCAAATAAATTATATAATGAAAATTTAGTCTCTAAAGTTTCATTATATAAAAAAAAATTGTTCGTTGGTAGGGTCCAATCCCACCATTCTAAAAGCCTGAATGGTATGTACACATACTCTACTTTCTCATACCATATTCAAAGTTAAAGGATATTAGTCCAGGCTTAAATCCATAGGAGGTTGCATGAAAAGTGATGGGTCCAAATTGTTATGTAAGGGTGAGTCCGAGTATGATCAGGTTAACTTGTCTTCATATAATTTTTATCCAAAACTAAATTTAAAACCAACCCCCCATTAGTCAAATATTCAACAAATGCCTCATTTAAAATAAAATAAAATGAAGGAACACTTGATTGGAGCTCCGTCACGAGCTTCCATGGAAACTCCGATCTATGGTGACCGGAGTGTTTTTTAAAAAACAAAATTATTTTTTTCCTTCTTAAATTGAGGTGGTGTTTCATGGTGATGGAGTTGTTGGTGGTGGAGCTGTTAGTGGTGGTTCGTGGTAGTGAAAATTGAAGAAGTGGTGGACGGGTTGTGGTAAGTGGTGGTGGGAAAGTTTGGAGAAGATAGACAAATTTGAGGTCTGAAATGTAAATTAGAGAAGAAATTAAATGATAAGACTGAAAATAAAAGTTAAATTAGAAAAGATAAATAAAGATAATGTTAAAATGAAATTAAAATGAAATAAGAAGTGGTGGACGGGTTGTGGTGAGTGGTGTGGATGTGATTGATGTTTAAAGTAATTTCTGGTTTGACATATTAAATGAGATCAATGGATATGTTATGTCAAAAGTGTCCGGTGAATGTCTCAAGTCCTTGAGTGTGGAAAGACTAAGCGAGGTCAATTACATTGTGAATGAATTGAGAGATGGTTCCCAAAGAGTCACTCCGTACGATTAACTGCTTAGGATTTTCTAATGATAGGATCATACTGACGGTTGGATATATGATTATGCTTTTAAGGAATAATGAAATGATCCCGGTAGTGCAATTGCAGAATTGAAGCAGGATTGATATCTAGAATAAATGTTGGCCAAAAAATTGTAGTAATTACTAGGAAGATAATGATTTCATTTGACGAGATGAAGTTTCCAGTCACTTTTGATAGGCGACAATATTTTCATCACCGAGATGTTCTTGCACCGACCAATGATATAGCAGATTATATCAAACAATATGATCTGTCATTAATGCTCGAGGATTTATTGAGTGCTTCAAAATCCGTAGAATTATGTCTAATAGATATGGGGCCTTGAACCTACGTGCATATGACTTCGTTTCTCAGGAGATTCCGAACGATTATCCGGCGATAATGTAAACTAAAAAATATACTTGAGGGGACTCTTACACGTTACTTCTAAAATTATTATGTGCAAATTTTATAAATGATATGAAAATATAACTGAACATTTCACATTATTCTCACATTAACAATGAAAAACAATTGGTCGGACTCACCCCGCCCCAACCAATTTATTTTCACCGAAACATGTGAAAAATTAACTTAGTGAATAATGAAAAAAATGGATTTGGGGGGTGGGGGGCACCCGTCAAGTACGGGTAAAGGACCTGATAAAAAAATATCGGGTAAAAAAAAATATCGGGTAACAAAATATCATCTACCCGATTATTCCGCTCCACTTCTTGTCCAATTGATGCGATGATTTCGTATTAAGTTAAAACATCAACAATGTATTATCCCCTCCACTTCTTGTCTGATTGATATTTTATTTATGTGATAATATTCTATATAATATATTATATGATAAAATTTTATTATACTACAGCTTAGTTAACAATTTTATAAAAAATATATAACAATTAAGTTATTCATGTGATTTTTGTTTAGAAAAAAGAATACTTTTAACACAAAACTCTAGTTAGGAATAAACTCGCTATATGAATATTTTTCTCCGGTCCCAACAACAATATGACTGTATAGAGTTTTTACTATAATTTATTTAATAGTATATACTATTAGTGATTTATTAACAAAATAGTACTGTATACATGTATGTTAAATATAAACAATCTCCAACAAGACTTTCATAAAAATCTTGCAAAAAACAACTTGAGAAGTAAAAGTTCAAGACCATTTTCAAAGTAATATCTTCTTTTAACTATAATTTCCCAATATTGCATGCACATTTATACTAAAGTGCATAAATCTTTTGACTAGATTTTTTTTTAGCAACACAAATTACTATATATTACATAAAGGGAACTGTACAAGGGCTCGTGACAATGCACGAGACTAGATTTTTTTTTAGTAAAAGCAAAAGGTAGTAAAGATTATAATAAAGATTTGTTTGAAATATTTTATATAAATTAAGTACGTAGAATTAAAAATTCATCCTACAAACTCATTGATCCATTGATTTCTTGAGTAAAATTAAATACCAATGGCTAATTTCATAAGGAGAACAATACTATCCTTGTTCCTCTGCCTTACCCTGCAGGCAACATTGCTGTGCACCCCCAGCGTGTCTGCAAAATCAAAATTCGTAGCAAAAATCGTGTTCCTGAATCGCCTCTCATCTGTACTCGCGTATAACTGCTACAACTCATACGGTCTAATTTCAGGTACCAGATTTGTAGCTCCTGGTAAAGATGGTGCGTGGTCCATAAACGTTATAGATGTTATTATTCCGACGTTCTCATGTCAATTTCAATCGGGGTCGAAAAAAACGGGATTGTTCCAGGGTCCCCTGCGTACGAACAATCAGAATGTGTATTTGCTAGTCAAGAAGGATGCAATTTACTTCAACAGAGTTAATGATTCCGCATTTCCGGGTACCTGGAAGCTAAGGTCAAAGTGGGATGATGAACAACAAGAAATAAATAATAACCAAGAATGGTGAAATTTTAAGAATGTAATTTTTCATGGTAATGAATGAAAAGTATTTATTTGGATACGTGTTTTGCAACGAACAAGTATTCTAAGGGGGCACTTTTATAGATAGATTAAAACGGACTAAACATTACGATTTTCACTAATAATATCGATATTATATGTGCACGTAGAAAATGTTTACCCATATTGTACAAAATTTCTTGAACTTTCAAAAACTTTCCACTTGAAGTAAGAGAAAATGTGGCGCAGTGAAAATATCACAGAAATGCATGCAATTTAGACATAAGAGCTCATTAATAAAAGTATAAAACCCACTGTTGATCCAAATAACACTCCTTTTACGGCTCTATACGCCAATTGCATCAATCTCAGCTTGAACTGTGGTGAATTAAGCTGCAACAACCATAAAAACGATGTGTCTGTGGTGTCCAGTCTCTCGCATACTTTTATCTACTCTCTTCTACTTATATCCACATTACATACCTTTTATACATTATTCTAACTATTTACTTACTTCGTCCCATAACAAATTGAACATATTTCATTTGTATCTGTCTCGATACAATTGTCATATTACTCTTTTTAGCACAGTTTTCAACATATGTGGACTTGTTCTCACTATCATTTACACCACCTTAACCTCTGTCCAAAATTAAATATGTCATATGTTTTGGGACGGAGGAAATATATATAAATTAGTCTTAAAACCCGTTCCGGACCCATGAGAAATTGAGTCCAGGACTATACAATTATAATGTGTTTTCAAATTTATTGTACTTATATATAGTAGTAGTAGAATTCATTAATACCTAATTTGCAGTAAAAGAAAAATGGATAAAGACTCTAATAAGCCATTAGTAGGTTAACATAACAACAAATAAAAGACAATCCATTTATCAGTTATTTCCAGTTTCATGATTTGAAGAAAATGTGCAACTATATAAACACCAACCCATACATTCATCCATTCATCAAGTAACTAAAACACCATGGCTCATTTCTCCATCACAACAAAATCTTTGATCATCTGCATTACCCTGGTGACATTTTCACTTCTTTTATGCATCCCTGTGAAATCTGAAGATGATCCGTTCGTAGCATCAATCATCTTCATAAATCACCTCCCGACTTTACTTAGTTATCACTGCAAAAACAGACATGGTCTAGATTCAGGAACCAGAACTGTGCATGCTGAATCTGAAGGTGCATGGCACACAGGCACGGCATCTATTAGGATTCCACCATTCACATGTACATTGAAATATGGGTCAAAAAACATGGAAATTTCCGAAGGGTACCTCCTTACGAGTAAGAAGGATGTGTATTACCTTGTGAAACATAGTGCGGTATACATCAACAGGGTTAAGGCACCGTTTCCAGGTAACTGGAGTGAAGTCGCAACCTGGTAATGAGAAGTATGCCGCATAGTCAGAAATCCTATGTTGATTTCCTTGCATTTAGTTGACAATATTATGATATTCCAAAAATAATTATATGGACCTTATATGTCGGTTATTGTAAAAGTTGTGATTTTCTTAATATAAAGAAATATCATTTATCTATCACCATAAGTCTATGTCACAATCATCTTATTTATACCAATGTGACCTAATTATCAGTAAAATGGAATCTTTTACAATACTTGCTCAAAACTTATTATGTTCAAATTTTCACTACGCACTGATAGTGTTATCATACAAGTTATATAAAATAAATCAAGTGATTAGTTAATCAATCCATCTCTTCACATCTCTTAGGTCGGAACTATAACACCTCTGATCAAGAACTATATTATCGGAGTTGTAAAAGCTCCCCAGAGATGTATCGAGGAGCTTTTGTAGCCCCCAAACTGGAGATATGACAACTCTAGTGACGAAGCTTTGCTCTAACGACCAGTGGACCGGCAACTTGAGATTTATTTTATAATCTTAATTTAAGAAATAAAATGGGGGGGGGGGGGGTAAGATTGAATAATTAAAACTTGATGGACAATAATAGAGAGCTCTATAAAACATTGCTATTTTAACTGATTGGAACAACTCCAAATTTTAAACAACAAAATTATATAACGGGTTATTCATGTAATAAAAGACACGACTCCCGAGCATCTTATCAGTTCTTAAAATTCGTAAAGTATTTAAAAGAAAAAAGGCGGCCTAATGTAAAAGTTACCTATGGAAACATCGGAGTATAGCTCAAATAGAAATTTAAAACTTAAAAGAGTCAGTCTCATAAGAGTTCACAATATATTGAGAGTCTTTGAGAGTCCTACATAATAGACAAACATATACAATTTACACAAAAAAAAAAAAAAAACTATACAATCTCATTTCTTCGCGGGTTGACCCGGTTGAACCGGGTCAATACACAGCTCATTTCACGTGTCCATCCAGTCATATTGGTACTTTGGATCAAATTGTCTATGTTTGATATATAATTGTTTATGTTTAGAATAAAATTATTGATGAGAACCTATTTATCCCAAAGAAACACAATATTTATAAATAAACATAGAAATCAATTTCATTCATCAATCAATAAATGTCATACATATAAAACAATACAAAAAATTTAAAATCACTATATCCAAACTACAATCATCTTTGCAAACAAATAAAACACCCTTGAATTGTTCGTCGACTCCTCCATCCACGTCTCCATCTTTATCATCAATCGTTTTCTTCATTCGACAACCATTTTTACGAAAACCTAGTATATGCAAAAAAAACATCAACAATTTGGCAATTTTCATATACAATTTTACCATAACAATAGACTATTACAGTATAACAATAGACAACTAAGCTGCATAACTCATTGACTTGTCAAACACAATTCTCACACTAGCATGAGACTCCATGGACACATTCATGAACATATTCACACATTCATTCAACTATTTGGCAACTGACATAAACAATTTTATCATAACGATAGACTATTACACTACAACAATAGACAACCAAGCTGCATAACTCATTGGTAACTGTCATACACAATTTTACCATAACAATAGACTATTACACTACAACAATATACAACCAAGCTATATAACTCACTGGCTTGTCAGAGACAATGCTCACACTAGCATGGGACTCAATGGACACACTCATGAGCATATTCACACAGCCATTCAACAATTTGGCAACTGTCATACACAATTTTACCATAAGAATAGACTATTACACTACAACAATAGACAACCAAGCTACATAACTCATTGGCTTGTCAGGCACAATCCCCACACTAGGATGGGACTCAATGGACACATTCATGAACATATTCACACATCCATTCAACTATTTGGCAACTGACATACACAATTTTACCATAACAATATACTATTACACTACAACAATAGACAACCAAGCTGCATAACTCATTGGCAACTATCATACACAATTTTACCAAAACAATATACTATTACACTACAACAATAGACAACCAAGCTGCATAACTCAGTGGCTTGTCAAGGACAATGCTCACACTAGCATGGGACTCAATGGACACACTCATGAGCATATTCACACAGCCATTCAACTAGTTGGCAACTGTACACAATTTTACAATAACAATAGACTACTACACTACAACAATAGACAACCAAGATGCATAACTATTGGCAACTGTCATACACAATTTTACCATAACAATAGACTATTACACTACAACAATAGACAATAAGCATACAACATTTGGATACAAAACCCTAACAGCCAAAATCGAAGAACAAACGACAATATAACAGTAATCAAACCATAAACAACAACATCGAAGAACAAAATCGATGATATAACAGTAATCGAAGCATAAACAACAAAATCGAAGAACAAAAACGATAATGGAACAGTAATCGAAGCATAAAAATAATAAAATCGACGATATAACAGTAATCGAGGCATAAACAACAAAAACGACGATGAAACACTAATCGAAGCATGAAACAACAAAAATCAACTATGTAAACCCTAAATCGAAGCATAAAACAACAAAATCACATAGAGAAGCCAACTTACCCATTGTCGGAGGTTTTTTACGAAGCATAGGCTCCTCAGTGTTAACAGCATCACGAACAGTATCAGAATCAGAAGAATCCGCCATTGAAGCATTGAAACCACAAAAACGACACAAAAAAAGCCAATGAAAATACCGATCAACTAACGAAACACAAAAAGGAAACGAAACAAGAGCAGAAACCTGTGAGAAGCTGAAAACATCAAAACATCATGAAAACGAGAAAAATAGACAGAGAAAACAACTTACCAACAACCGGAGGCTTTTGACGACACAAAGGAACCTCAATATCAACAGAAACACCACCGGAATGATGACCGGAACCAGATCCAGTCGGATTGACATTCGAATCCGCCATTGCAAGCACTTGAACGACAAAAAAAGGTAGAAAAAGTAACTAAAAACACAACAACAACAACAAAGAAGTATCGAAAAGCAAAAAGGAAACGAAAACACGAGGAAAAACCTGTAGATCGGAAGTAGCAGTGAAGAAACTAGGGTTTCAAACACAAATCGAGTAAAATCGCCAGCAACTGTCGTGAGAAAGAAGAAAATGGGAGAAAATGGGAAAAAAAAAAAACTGAAATATGGGGTATTTATATGACCTAGAAACCCATTAACCCGCGAGATAAGAAAACGGGTCAGACGATCCGCGAATTTCAACCCAATGCATAATGTAGTAGAACTCTCGGACTCTCGTTGTGTAAACTTAAAAAGTGTTTGCAATTCTTTCCTAAAAGCACACGAGTTATTTCATCAAATAATTTGTAATTAAAGTTGGCATCGATACTCAACGTACCGGCACGTTGGAAGGAGTATAAGTTAAAAAGTTGGGAAAATTGGTTCCGTAGACCAATTTTGCGCCCAAGTTTGCAAAAAAGGCCTACAGTATTTTGGTGTTTTCAAATAAAGGCCAAATGCTTTTGCACCCCCCATTGTTGGACATTTATGCCCCTTACCTATTCAAAAAATAATTAACACTTCTAAAATAATTTTTAATATCATTTCACCTCTTCAATTGTTTATTTTAATTTTTCAGTTCAGATTTTGTTCATTTTTTCTTCCATTTTCCAACAAGAATCGTACGTTTGTGCTTCATAAAATACAATCCAACTGTATTAGTAGAGTTAAATGTCTGATCATTGTATTGGTAGAATATGTCTGATCCATTGTATTAGTAGAATTAATTAATACAAATCATGTAGTATGTCTGATCAGAATGTATTAATAGAATTAATTAATATAGTCCGACTGTATTTGCAGAGTCATGTCTGATACAAATTGTATTAGTAGAGTTAAATGTGATACAATTGTATCAGACGGCGAGTTATAATTGATCAGTATTATTAAAGTTATGTAATGCAGTCCGACTTATTAGCATATTTGCTAAATACAGTCGGACTGTATTAATCAACTTTATCAATACAGTCGGGGCTGCGGTGGGTGGTGAGAGGTCGGTAGGGAGGGTGGTGTGGTGGGTAGTGGTGTTGAGAGAGAAAAGAGTGAGATAGAGTGGGAGGAAGTGAATTGGTGTAATGGTGAAAATTGGGGTGAGTGGATTAATAAGTAGTTGGGTGAAATCTACTTTTCATATTCATTTTTTGTTTATAAAAGTGCTTACCTTTTTATGAATAAAAGTGTTTGGCCTATACCCAAAGTTGGGCTCAGTCGTCATTGAGGAACAGGAATGGGCCGCAATTTTAGTGTTTGCGAATTGCATAGAGCTCCTGTGTCATAGAGTGTCTGATAGTTCGTCTCCTTCCTGAAACATATCATACATAGGTCTGAATTTGTTTCCAATTGATGCCTATATTGATGGAAGCTGCTTCCGAACCCAGTCACGATATATTCAACTTTGAAGCTATTTCTGCTCTCAAAGAATCTGCTGCTATCGAACTCAAGGTTCCCAAGATTGCTTTTTTATCCTGCTTATTCTTGATTTTTCATTTGGGTTGTCTAATTACCTCTTATCATGCTTTTATGAAGTTGTTGCTTCCATTTTTTAGCATTCAAGTTCTTGATTTTGATGCTTCATTGGTCATATACATGAATTGTTTTGCCTTTCAGTTTTTCTTATTCTGTGTCTGTGGTTGACAAGAAACATTAAGTTTGAAAGGAAACAATTTGAGCTTGCTGTTTTCGATATATTCTACTTTGAAGCTATTTCTTCTCTCAAAGAATCTGCTTCTATCTAACTCAAGGTTCCCAAGATTGCTTTTTTATCCTGCTTATTCTTGATTTTTCATTTGGGTTGGTTTAATTACCTCTTGTCATGCTTTTATGAAGTTTTTGCTATCAATCTTTAGCATTCAAGCATTTCAAGTTATTGATTTTGGTGCTTCATTGGTCATATGCATGAATTTTTGCTTTCAATTTTTTCTTATTCTGTGGTGTGTTTGACAAGAAACATTAAGCTTGAAAGGAAACAATTTTGAGATTATTGATTTGTGATTATAAATGTAAGAGGAAGAATGAATTCAATTCTTAAACTTGATACACAAAGTGTGTTTTCAGGAGGAAGGTAATGAGTATGTTAAGAAAGGAAAGAAGCACTACTCGGATGCTCTTGATTGTTACATGAGAGCGATTAATCAGAAAGCGTTGAGCGATTCCGAGAGCTCTATTCTTTATTCGAATAGGGCTCATGTGAATCTGCTATTGGGGAATAACAGGCGAGCTCTCCAGGATGCTGAGGAGGCTATTAAACTTTCTTCGACCAATGTTAAGGTTGTTTTTGTGCGTATATATATGATATATAGCTCTACGACGAGTGCTAATGTATTAGTCTGATATGCAGGCATTTTACAGAGCTGTGAAAGCATCAATGTCGCTCAATCTGCTGGAAGAAGCGAAATTGTATTGTGAGAGAGGCCTTCAGGTTTCTCCGGACAATGAGGAAATTAGAAAGCTTGTCAAGCAAATAGATATGAAGAAATCAGAAATTGAACGGCGTGAACTTGAAGTTTCCAAGGCTTTGGCAGAAGCTAAGGTTGAAGGATTGCTGCAATGTTTGTGTATGCTCGTGTTTTGAAATTGATGACCTTATTAATGCTTTCTTATTGAATCTTACAGGCACTTGTGGCGTCCTTTGAGTATAGAAAAATAAAATTTGGGAAAGTTATGTACCAAGAACTCACAGGAATTAAAAGGCCTGTGCTAGACAAAAGTAATATTCTTCATTGGCCTGTTGTCCTTCTCTATGCGGAGGTTATGTCCAGTGACATAATTGAAGATTTCTGTGAGACGGACATGTTTTCGGCCCATCTGGACATGATATCCTTTACGAGGCCTTTTGTTGTTATGCAAAAGTTCCAACCTTTGCCTGGTGTTTTTCAGTTAGGAAACCGTGATCCATCCAGTATTATCTAGTGAAATTATGTGGTCTTACTTGGTTTTTGTGATCCTTAGCTTCCAAACATGTTCTCAGATAGCAGTCCGCCTTTGCCCTGGGATACAGAAAATAATTACACTCGTGATGCCATTGAGGTGTACTACGAGGTAAGAAGTATCAAACATAGCAGGACAATGTGTTGCTCGTACACGATGTTCAATATTCTTACGTTTCAATCTTAATGTGTGTCTTAACTATGCTATTCTATATATTATCGTTTGCAACATGTAATGCTAGTCTAAATCTCTTTTATTCTATAATTCTATACCCGAAATACATTGGATTCCAAATCTTGTTGTTCAGAAAGAGTAAAATTATTTTATTTGGATGTCTTGCTATAATGCTATTGCCGTTAAATAGTAGAACTTGCATGTCACTACCAAAGAGCACTGCTGAGTCAAAGTACTGTGTGCTGCTGCTTTTTATTTAACGGCATTTGGGATTTGAACTTTGAAGGTGTAGTATGTGTGTGAGGGTATTGGCCTTAAAATTTGTACGTACGAAAAATTAGCATGTTCTCATATTGGTATATTTGACTAGAATGCTAGGAAGTTGGAATGATTTTGTAATTCTCATTCTGAGAAAGGAGACGTGGCTTTCAGTTTACTTGCCTTTTTCGTATTGTAACCTGCTTAAGGTTTCTGTTCCCATAAAGAAGATAAAGTTGATGACTTAATGCATATGGGATTTTGGTCTCTCATTTGAGACACCAGAATGCCGTATGTCAAGGTAGGGTCGTAGGAACCTAGAAGATCTCTATGTGGATGTTGCAGTTCCATGCATAGTTCAGTAGTTGCGGGTGAGTTTTGATATTGAGTAAGAACTCAATCTGTGGACCAAATTATCATTAGTTGTCCGTTGACATTTCTACAGCTTCTGCTGTCTTAATAGATTATGGAGATACCAGTGGTCTAATGATTGGACGGTGTAAGGTTTGATAATTAGTTTAGAAGCTTTCACTGTATACGTTAAAGGTTCAAGTTGTGTAAGGCTTAACCTTGAACATTTAAGGTGAACCATACGTTTAAGTTTTTGAGATATTTAAGCCTCATCTTTGAAATGGTAAACCTTGTACTGGTGACCGTATAATGCAAGTCCTTCTCCTATTATGTCGAAGAGCCACAGGCTTTGAGATGATCATCTGATTGTGTGCTAGAAAGCTGTAGAAATTCCTAAGCTGTGGAACACTAGTACTCTTATTCTGAACTGGATTTGGCAAGACGAAGTAAATAATTTGTCCATTTTTCCTTTTTTTTGTTTTAGAGGTTCTTATCATGTTACTGGTGCCAAACCAAAACAAATTTCATATATATTTTTAATTTGGTTGTTTCATTTTTCATGCTCAACAGCCTTATCTACTGAGCATCTTCTGATTTCCATGTGTTAGGGTCTAAAATTTTCATTCAACAGGCTGATTCTGGAGTTTGTTTGTCGAAGAAAGAAATTCTTCGCTATCTGTTACAAGGAACAGCTGCGTCTCATTTAGAGACGTTTGATGACGAAGAAAATGATGACAAACGTAGCTCAGTTGTGGGCGGTATGTTTTTATATTTTCAGTATCCTTTAAACAAGATCCCAGCAAAGAAACCAACGCCATGTTTTCATTGCTTCCCCATGTAGCAATGGATGACAAATCTGGTATTTTTGCTATGCAATGATGATGTTATTTGCTATATGACAAGTTCGATCAGTAGTGAGCGTTCAACTTCACTAATTTGTAATGTAAACCCCTTAACCCATCCTTTGCCCGTGGTGTAAAGTACGTTATGTCATATGTGCATTATCTAGATGACCAAATCATTGACATACCTTGCAAATTCGTGTAACAAACCTGTGAATTTACAGGCAGCCATCTGAAGTGGGGAAGAGTAAACGAGAGAAGAACACTTCATGACATCCTGAAGAGTCCTGATATAATTATCCCTGCAATTCCTGGTATGTGCCCCATCAATAGACCGTTATATTACTTGTATACTGCAATTCCATGTGATCTGGTTTCTTTTCCTCATAATTTGGCTGGTTCCCTGCAGTGTTTTATGTCGTCTCGAGGAAGTCCAGTTTCTATAAAAAATTCAAGTCTGGATATTGGACTCCACCCAAAGTTTAAAGATGAAGACGGTGAAGCATGAGTCAGAGGAAGTTGACGAGTGTAACAAGGACGTTGAACCATCCTTGTGGAAGTTATAGTGTAGCCGGATTAGGGCTCTACTTTTTATGGTTTGTCTAAGTTTTGGCATTGACTTGTGTTGTCTTCTATAAACTCCTGATATGTCAACAATTTCCTTGGTTTCTCAAGTGAAAGCTAATGGATTCCTCTTATTATACACATCTTGAATTTGCCACAGGCATATGATTTTACAACACTAGAGGTGATACCATAGTATCCGTGGAGTGGATTTACTTCTATCGTGGATGAATTTTGTATAAATGCACCTCGTCAAGTGAAAAACCGAAGCACATAGAGTGATTGTATCAGAACTGAGACTGAATTAGTTCCTGATTTCCAGAAGCATGTGAAGAGAATGAGAAATTGACTGGCTCTCTCCCAGTAATTTTTACATTATGCATATTGCCAAAATTGCCAAAAAAGATATTGAAAACCTTATTTCCTGTGACTGTTTATACCTAACTAACCAGGTTGTCAACCCTAGAATCATCCCATTTTCAAGAAGGTACACACCATACAGGCGTATAAAGAATTATTTGCACACGGAAAAATCAGTACAAGAAACATCTCTTTTCTTCATATTTTTAACTTTATGCCGTTGCAGCCAAAGCAGAAGATCTGTAACAGGCCCTCTTCGCGGCCCGAACTATATCTTCAACCTGAAAAGCAGAATCCCAAATGAATAACACACATAACAGGAACAAGGCCAACAATAAAGAAATTGTGCTCTGTTTTATACTGAAGAGGCAAGATCTATCAGTGGTTCGAGAGATGGTAAAAAATGTGAACTTAAGTACTAATAGAATGCAGTAAAAAAAGATGTTCAAATGATTAAAGTATACTCCAGAACTTCATACTTGACGCACAGCTTTTGGTGAAAAATTAAAATAAAACATGAAAATGTGGCAAAATGCAGGAGTATACTTTTAGTGACAAAATGTGTAATCTAAGCGTAAAATTAACATTTTTTAATTAGTTTTTATGTGTGGGGTAGTTCCCCTACTTTTGGTCATTTATGAAATTCTATGAGACACCTAAAAATGGAAAATATATGAAGTTTTGCAGGATGGATGGAGTATTGGACATGAGGAGAATCCCAGAAAGAATGCAACAGCATTAGACTAGTTGCGCCTTCAGATTCAACCATTTTAGATACCAGAAAAGTCTAGAAGCATTAAAGCAATCAAGTTATACAGGCCCCTTGTGCGTCCCTCGATTAGAGCAAGAAAACTGAATCATGGATGAAGGAATAACATACCTGTGGGAGTGCTAATCTCTCAAGATTTGCAGCATAGGGCATGGGAACATCAGCCCCAGCAATCCTCTGAACAGGGGCATCAAGATACTCAAAGCTATCTTCAAGAACAGATGCACTGCAAGCAATATATATAACATTAGCATGGCCAAAAAGTGGAAACTACATCTTGAGCAAGGATGAAGATGTGTAAGAAAATTACCAGATCTCAGCACCAACACCGTGTTGAGGGAATCCCTCTTCAAGAGTTACAAGCCTATTGGTTTTCCTAACTGAAGCATTTATGGTAGATCTATCTAGAGGGCGAATCGAGCGAAGATTTATCACCTGCAGGAACCAGAAAGGTCCAGTTAAAACTCACTCTATTTCATTGGCTACTAAAATGATGAGACCTATTTGATATATGAGATACCTCGGCACTGATTCCTTCCTTAGCTAGAATGTCAGCAGCCTGCAAGTTTATATTGACGTATCAGATTGCCATATTAAAATTAAATATGGGCTTGTCTAGTTGAGTCACGGACCATAATTAATAAATTGCATCTATATAACAACAGATTCTACTCATGATTTACCAGACACGGAAAAAACAATTCCAGAGGATCAACTACTGCCTGGTGGACAGAATGTTTAGTTTTTTAGGCCAGATGTAGAACCTCCTAGATAGATTACATGTATTACATGGTCCTAATAGCAATAAGAATAACTGGATGCTGGAAAAAAGATTGATGTTTATAGGTTAATATATTCATCACTTGCATGACACAACAAACCACATAAGCTCAAGTCGTGGTGGAAATTTGTAGGTAAACGGGACAATTTGAAACTTCAGGAAAAAAAATCCTGATTAACAACAGTACAACAGAATCAAGAGAACTGTAGATAAAAGATCTAGAATGCTAATGCACAAATTAAATGGA
Source organism: Plantago major (assembly GCA_026545765.1). Classification (NCBI taxonomy): domain Eukaryota; kingdom Viridiplantae; phylum Streptophyta; class Magnoliopsida; order Lamiales; family Plantaginaceae; genus Plantago; species Plantago major. The sequence goes on from CM048841.1 coordinate 2,886,111, forward strand.
AGACTTAGGTTTTTCTGCATTGCTACGTAATGAACCCAGCTCCGTTGATAATACCAACTCCACAGGAACCGAAACATGTTTTGCAAGAGAAGCATAAACATTGTTGCAATTGGACAATATGCAAACCAAAACAGGAGTATGCACATAAAATTAACTATATTATAAATTAAATAAGGACAGAAGAGGGTCATACAAATCAATATTCAACCACGTGTTCACTAAAAATAAAAATACAAATCAAAAGAATGCAGACCTGGAGAGCATAACCAACCATCTTCGAGAAAGCAGTAATAGTGACATCCTTCCCTTGACGTTCTATCTGGCAAAAGATTTAATGAACAGGAATCAATAAGTATTTACAGGTTAGCAGAGAGCCCATCGCATGTTCACTTGATATACCTTAGCTTTCCCAATGGGCAGAGAAAAACTGGAATCAAGGACTTCATCTGATACCGGGAAAGATTCACCATAACTGTTCAACAAAGGTCAATCCAAGGAAAAGTAAGATAAATCCAGAGTGATGCTGAAATCACAACGTACTACTAGCAGAAATAAATAAAAAGTAGTACTATGCAAGTAGGGGCAAACTAATACTCACAGCAATTCATTTTCAAGGAACACAACAGGATCCGGGTCCCTGATGGCAGCTTTGAGCAGTCCACGGGCATCTTCTGAAGAATAAGGAGTTAATACCTTTAATCCTGGACAGGCACCAAACCATGCTGCATAACACTGCAATAAATAATAGGTCATATAAATATATGCAGGTAACTTGGTATCTTGACACAAATATTACTTTCCATATAAATAAATTTCACAGGATGGGCCATTGAAGTACAACTGATTTTCAGCTAAGATTTGTTTCATATGTTTATTTATCAATAAATTTGTTCAAGCCTTTAACAGTTCATGCTCCCTGACTCGATGAGTCTTGAAGATGTTCCCAATTGTAACTTCTTGATCAAGTATCCCGAAGAAGCTTTTGGAAGGCAAGTATCTAATATTCCTCATGGAGGATAGGAAGCCACTTGGAATACGAACTTACTCATTCTGTTTCTTCCGTCCCGATAGACCATACTACTACAAAATACTTGCATGATTCAAGTATTTACAGAAGATCGGAATGAATGACAGCCTAATAGTTAACCATAGTAAGACTACTTTGTGTGGTAATTAGATTCATACCTGAGAATGTTGAGCGCCAACACCAGCAGCAGCACCATTAGGTCCTCGGAAAACAATAGGTACTGATATTTGACCAGCAGACATGTAATTTGATTTTGCGGCAGAATTGATAATGTGATCAATAGCCTGCAATTTCCATGTTAAGTACTCATTTGCTTCACTTAAACTAGTACTTTTGTGAAAGTATACGCCTAACAAACATAATATTTGATCATACATGCATAGCATTGTCAACATCCAACCAGAAAAAATAGCTTCTAAAACATGTATTTGTAGTTAAAAGTATCAAGAGAACTAGTATTTCTTACCTGCATTGAGAAGTTAAAAGTCATAAATTCGATTACAGGCTTCAGACCATAGTATGCAGCACCAACACCAATTCCAGTAAACCCAGCCTACATACCAATATTACATGGATCAGAATACATATTTATTTTATTTTATCTTTCCTCAATTTAATTCCACAATTGAGATAAGGTAAAATGGTGAACCTCAGTGATGGGTGTGTCTACAACCCTCTCTGGCCCGTATTTTGCTAGAAGCCCTTTGGATATCTGACACCGAAGATCAAATCAGAACTGGCAGTAACATAAATAAATCCACAATCAATTCAAGCAAGACTCACCTTATATGCACCTTGATATTCACCGACCTGTAAGGTAATACTAAAAACGTCAACAAGTATGATGAAAGGTTCAAAAGGCAGAGAACGAAAAAGAAAAGGAAGAAGTAAGAGCACTGCTAGCATACTAAGTATTTCCTAAAACCTGTTAAATTTCTGAATTTAGTAAACAGATTCCTGATTTTAATCATGGCCCACACTAAAGATAGAGATTGCTCACATAATTCTTTACAAGTAAGCATGCTTAAAACTATGATAGGCTAGACTTTAGAAATAATAATAAAAATGGGTGAACTGATTTTAGTTTTATGATATATAATGACCACAAAGTATTTAGGGAGGAGCTTAAAGCAGAGGAAAATTACAGGCAATATACTATCATGATCTAAGCCATATGCTCCCAGAATCCATAAGTGAACTCTGCAGTACCTCTTCTCCCATAACAAAGACCTTGGGGTCAGCGGCCATCTCTTCATCAAGTGCTGAATTTAAAGCATCACGCACAGTCATCTGCAATGAATAGTCAAAGAAACCTCAGTCACCATAATCACAACACCAAATAACAAAATGCCCGGTTGCCTTCAGGGCAGAAAATGTTGCTCCATGTAAATAATTATTGTAGTTTAGCAGGGAAACAAACTTTTTTCAAATAGTTGGATCATGACATTAATACATTATTACATTTGATCATGTAAACAAATCATTTTAGTATAGTGACATTAACTAGATTATATATATGGTTTACTGAAACAACATAAGACATAACAAAGATGTGCTGCTGCAGGAACAACTAAGAGCTTTATCCTAGTAACTTGGGGTACGTTATAATGAATTAATGATGTACGTGGTACCAATAGTGTGTATTTAATAACAAAAGAGCCATAGAACTGCTAGGTCAATCCGGTCAACTGACAGTCACCAAGTCTCCTAAAATCAGTATATTTTACATAATTCTAGTGTGAGTCACTATCAACCTTAAGCTTTTCTGTAATAATTCGAGTTTTTCGGAATAATTCAGACCCATGGACTCCACCCGTCAGGGTAGGCATCTGTGTTTATAAACCTGAGTTTTCAATGCGGCTGCCATAGAAGGGGAGTGTGCCACACCTGTCTGCTGCAAGATCCACACAGCAAGTGTTTTGCTGAAGAGACAATAGTGGTCGCTATGGCACTAGATATCGTGGCCTAGCAGAGGTATAGCTGCTAGAGAAAAATGGGTTAAAATCTGGGGTGTAAATGAGCCAAAAGACGGCAAGCTGTCCAGGTTGAATCGAGTTCTTGTGTCTTTCAGCAAATTTATGCTCATCTAGTCTCAATTCCAAAAACTTCCTAGACAAACCCTCCACGCTTTGGTTGTCGTTACTTGGGAAGAATGACCTTTTATAGTTCTTTATGAATATCCAGAACTATTAATTAATAATAAAAAACTACTGTACTATTTTTTAAGAACTTTGCACAGAAAAAATTACTGAACTTGCATACAAATTTCACAATTGTAATCCTCCTGAATTGATAATATATCAATGCCCAAGACCAATATTTTACATGTACAAACAACTCGAAAAGAATTTCTTATGCTACTATGTGTGCAATGCCCACATTAATGAGAATATCTTCAGTTCCCACACCATTAATTTCAGTATAGACACATATAAAAGGGCATGTGAAATTGTGAATTAACAGCACAATCATCTTATACATGTGATTTCTCTTAAAAGCCCAACATTCCGTATTACATAACATATTCTGTATATGGGTTGAACTTACACTTCAAAGATACCGGATATAATAGCTGTATAAAACTTGAACGGCACTTCTACACGTAAACATATCTGCCTCTATTCTATTAGCGGCACTTCTACATTCAACCCATCTACCAGTATAATATTGTTAACTTCAATATCTCCCCTTCTTTTTTTAAAAGGATAGACCTATAAATCTGAACTGGCTACTCAATATATGGAATAAACCAAACAAAATATCTAGATATATATATGTAAGCCAAGTGACTTTAAAAAAGATTTTGAAATACCAGTAATACCCAATCCAATTCTGTAGTTAGGAAAGACCTCTTGCCAAATGAGAAACTTTTAAGTTTACACATAATCATATGACCAAATACCCGAAACCACTGTTTAAAATAACCAATTAGCAGAAGTTCCCCATGTTAAACTAATTAACAAAGAAGTGAAAGTCTTAGAAAATAACCAGTCTTCCCTAAACATTAGGAAAACCCACACCACCACTCACCCAGGTATTTGTCACACTCCCCTAATTTAGACTATTGTGTGAATTCTCTTCTCAACATAGAAACCCATGTGTTAAGTTTTATATGACAACAGCCCTCCACTCACCCCTTGCCTTGCTAAAAAGGTAAGTTCAGTTTCAGTTGACTGAAACCAAAAGAAATGACCTCATCTCTCTTCTAAATCAATTGTAGCATATACCTACTACTCCGGAAGACGCAAGTAAAACAAAATGTATCGAATAATGTAAAAACAAAGCAAAACTTGTGTGTGGATCTCACCTACGGTTGCAAGGGCAATGCGTTTGACTTCGTTAACTAAGGTTTTACTTTTATCAATCAACTATACATGGGGGGTTTATCCAAATCAAGAAGAATACTCCATCACTAAGCACTTTCCACTAAAAGGTATTGATAACTAATTCCATACAAACCACATACGCAAGCATCAAGTAAACTACACTTTCACGTCATTCCAAGCTAAAACACTAAAACAAAACATTAAACACGCAATTCCCAAAGACAAGAAGTAGATGCCAATTTACCTGCTTTCCAGATGAGGCAAAAGCCCTGGAAGCAATAACTCGAATTCCTTGCTCCAAACTCTACAATAAACAAAAAAAACGAGCATTAAAATTCATCAAATCAATGAATCAATAGCAATAACTCGAATTCCTTGCTCCAAACTCTACGGTAAAAAACAAAAAACGGGAATTGAAGCATGAAATTCATCAAATCAATAGCAATTACAGCAATTAGAGTAGCAATTAGAGCATACCAGAGATGGATTGGGTATGGAAGCTACTCTTTGCCTAATAAGCCCCAACATTTTGTCCTTGTCTTTAGAAGAGCACCCTAATTGACAAGAAAGAAAAGCAATAAAGATCCGATTTTGAGAATCGAATGAGAAAAACTGGTGATGGAGAAGAAGGAACCTTGTTGCTGGTTGTGGTTGGTGAGAGAGAGAGAGAGAGAGCAATTGGTCTCTGCTGCTTTTTGTATACTAACCTACCTGTTGGTCGAGAAAATGATGGTGGCGTATTTCTATATTCAGTAAATTGATGATGACGGTGTCACACTCTAGCCTATCATTTGTAAAGGGCTTTTTTGGATCCCAGTACGAAAATTGGGCCCAAAGTCTAGGTAGATACGTTTTTATTTTCGTACCTGTAATACAATACGAAAAGTTCGGTGTAGGTACGAAAATTTTCAGCCCAGTGGTTTTTAATTGCAAATTGATCCCTACCACACATTTCGATGAAAAGGTAAATTGTAATAGGCCCCTAAGTAGATATACAGGCTGTGATTTCATCGGGGAAACCAAAAAATTCAAATTTTGCAATTCCAAGCACATCTACTCAGCTATTACTGTGCAAATCTCACCAAAATCAATTCTCCAACATTCTATCAGCTCTCTATGTTTTATTGTGTTTGTGTTGTTCCTTAACTGTTGTTTTCTGACTTTAAATGCACATTCTTCTTGTTTTGCACATACATTCAGATCCAAAAAATCCCCAACTAAGCTTTTCGGTGAAGTTTTCGTGGATCTTCTCCGTTCAGTCGACAAAGCTCATCGTCTCCGGTTAAGTGTTCTCCATCTACATAGATTCAGATTTCCGTTCATCCGACACCTGCGATTCCTCACCTCGTCTGTCTTAGTTCTGCAATCAGAATGGGAGAGTCAACCTGTTTTGTTCGTGGCTTCTCTTATGCTTCTGCCATACCCAATGAATCCACACAGGTGACAACCAGAACCCACCTTTTTGTTTTTTCTCAATTGGGTTCTTGTTTAGAGTAGTCTTTGGGTGTGTGAGACTGATTAGAGCTGTGGTTAGTGAAGAAAGATTGGAACTTTGCTTGATTGCTTATGTTTCTTAGCTGAATTTGAAATGGTAGTGTTGTTTTGTTGTTCTTTTTGAACGATTTCTTGGATGTTATACTGTTTAGAACTTTAATGAGATGTGCTTAGTGTAGAAAGATTGGAACTTTGCCAGTTTGCCTGGTTCCTTCTGTTTTTAGTTGAATCTGAAATGGACATTGAAAAAGACTGTTGTTTTGTAATTATTTTAGAGTGATTTCTGGGAGATTATATTGTGTATTGTTATAATGAGCTGTGATTGGTGAAGAAAGATTGGAACTTTGTGTGATTGCTTATGTTTCTTAGCTGAATTTAGACTGGTAACTGAATAATACTGTTGTCTTGTGGTTCTTTTAGAATGATTTCTGGGTAATTATACTGTTTAGAGATTTAATGAGCTGTACTTAGTGTAGAATGACTGGATTTGAAATGGACATTGAATAAAACTGTTGTTTTGTGATTCTTTTATAATGATTTCTGGGAGGTTATACTTTTTTAGAGATTTATTGAGCTGTGATTAGTGAAGAAATGTTGGAACTTCGCTTTCATTACAAAAAGGCAGAAATTTTGGAGCTTTATTGAGCTGTGATTAGTGAAGAAATGTTGGAAATGTTGGAGCTTTATTATCTATCTCCATCTGGAAATTTTGAGAAGAATGACTGACTAAAGCTTTTTCATCACAAAAAGGCAGGCATGTAATTTGTTCTACTAAATGTGTCATGATATTTCCTCTGTTTTATGTGGTTCTAAGTTAATACTAGAGTTAAGCTAGAGGTTTCATCTTTGGAAATTCTTTTTCTTTGCATTTTGTTTATTTGTGCAGAAGCCTTCTATGCTCCAATATGTTTAATTGTTTATGAAAAGCCTTACCGAATATCTTCAAGAAAGTTTCTTCTTTGAGTCTTTATCCTAATGGTAATCTCTAATACTTGCAACGAGATTTCATGGGCTTCTTATTTGCGTTACAGTTATTGGCTGCTTGATGATTTTGAATAAATTATCTATCATTCCTGGAAGGTCAGATGACAATACTAGAGCTGAAGTGACTCCAGAAGATGTGCAATTCAAGCATAAGTACCTAACAAGAGCTCTAACTAAGGAAATGGAGGAAGCATGGAAATGCTGTTGAATCAATACTCAGTACTTGGACAATTCACCCAACAAATAGTCATGGGAAATGGCCTTTTTTTTCATTATTTCGTATATGATCTTGGTCAATCATGTGTTAGATGGATCCATAATTTAACATTTAACTTGTTCCCTTTTTTTTACATAACTTGTGGATGCAAGACACATTTTCTAAAATATTCACCTTATAGTTTTACAAAAAAAAAAAAACCAATTAAAAATTCAACTTATAACTTGTATTTTGATGTTTTACAAAAAAAACAGTCAATTAAATTCTAAAAAATTTAAAATAAAATAGCCAGCATAAAATTATTTACATTAAGAATTACAATTTCAAAAATAGCCAATCAACATTAAGTCACACAAAAACAACATATAATTTCAAAAAACAGCCAATTAAACATTAAATTTCAAAAAATAGCCAACATTAAATTTCCAAAAAACAGCTAACTAAACATTTAATTTCGAAAATAGCCTATTTAGTCGGAAAAACAGCCCATTTTGTAAGAAAAAACAGCCCATTTAGTAGAAAAAAACAGCCCATTTTGCATAAAAATAGCCAATCAACATTAAATTTCGAAAATAGCCAATCAAAATTAAATTTCCAAAAAAAGTCCAGAATACAATCTATTCAACATAGGAATTAAGTAGACTACTACAACTGACATATCATGATTTCCAGCAAACTATATATAAGTAGCCTAGAGCTTCTTATATTTTTTTGATTTTACAGATTACAATCTAGTTTATTAGACAACTATTTGAAACATTTTTTACATTTTACAGATTGTACTCTAGTTTAAAATCTATTTTCCAGCCAACCTAATAATTTCTTATAATACTATTATATTTAAAAACTGTTACTAATCTACTTTTCCAAAAAATTCCAGAATGCAAATAGCCAAGTAAATAAATCTAGTGATTAAGCAAAAATAGCCAAGTAACTAAATAATTACCAGCACACTACAACAACTTCCAGACTACTATCATACAAATCAAAAAAATTCTGGAAAATTTGTCTAATAGTTCACCACCTCCCAATATTTATCATTTATAAACAGGAACACAAATAGTTAAAATATAAGAAATTCAAATTCAAATAATTGTTTATTACTTAACAAACATTAAGAAGTAGAAATAGTACCCTAGATTTGACGTTGCTTTAATTCCTAGCGGCAATAGCACATGGCCCTGACAAAGTCTAATACTAAAATGGGGCTAAATGTAATTTAAGAAACTAGGTTTGGGGTAGCAAATCAAATTTTAGAAGTTGATGTACTGGAATCTAATGTGCTATTTTGTTTTAGTATCTAAGGAAAAACAAGAAAACCAATTCGTACTGGAATACAACCACCCCATTTGTAAAGTACTACTTCCTACTCAACTTCGTACATTAGCCTCAGCACGTAATTTTATACGAAAAATAATTTTAAAAAACAGTATTACTAATACCCTTACTGAATTGTGCGACGTACTCGCACCTTGACCGGACCAACGTCCACCCATTGTGGTTTTGGATTGATTCGACTCTGACACTCTATTTAACACTGTCATATAAGCTATTTTATCTGCCTGATAAGTTTATTTTCGAAATAAGCATGTTATGTGAACGTCAAGGCTTTGTTTAGTAAAACTAGTTTAAGCTAGTCGGTAGTTGATTTAGTAGTTAAGAAGCTAATTGATTTTGTTGGAGGTGTATAATAGATTAATTAGTTGATAAATTAGTTGAGTTGCTTAATCTGGTATATAAACCAAACCATCTAATTTTATATATGTATGTGTTAACTTACGTGGACAAACTTATCAGATTAGCATGTTTATGAGCTACAAACTCTGCGTTCAATTAATATGATTTAATAATGTAAGATTTGATTGAATGATTGGTTTGAGTTGCTTTAAAATGATAGTGATTGAATTTGCTTAGCTTTAGGTGCAGATTGAATTTTCTTATTCTAGCCTCAACAATAGTAATAATGAAAACAAGGAAGTGCATCTTTACTAAATTTGTGTAAGCAAGGTTGAATTGGCTATCTACCCATATAGTTGGATAATCTTGTCCTTTCTTAATCTTTTAGATCAAAATTAAACAAATATTTATTGGAACAAATGGGATATGACAAAATAGATCAGGCTAATGAATATCCTGATTTTTGTTAGTAATAGCAGTTTTAATTAGGTGTTGATGGCGAGTCAAGTGGGTAATACTCACTCCCTTTTTTATAAAACTTTCCATTTTACTATTCTGCAGTCAACTGTCTCCGACTTTGACCATTAATTACTCCCAAGCTATAATAGTAAATAATTTAATTAAATCATATAATGAAAATTTAATTACTAAATTTTCATTATATGATTTTATTAAATTATTTACTATTATCGTTTAAGAATTTGTGCAAATCGACAAGATCAATCAAAAGTCAAAATCGAAAGTTTTATAAAAAACGGAGGTAGTATGAAATTGGCTAAACTTAAATGATTTCTACGTGGGGAAAATTGAAGTTTTAACCCCTTTAGTTATTATTTTAATAGCTTCCCCACCAAACATTTTGAAAGGTTTCAGTAAACTCCTTTACCCCGTAGAATGGAAGTCGATCTCCTATCGCATTATAATGTGTACAACTTCACGGATCATTAGTGCAAAAACGTTATTCGTATAAAAATATGGGTAGATGGTAGTTGAGCTTTTTAAGTGATTGGTATAGTATATAACATAAAAAATGGGACAACAACATATTCATTGTGTGTTGCAAAATGCAAAGATCATTGCAAATAAAATGGAATGTCATTAATCATGATTCATAATCTTTGTATATGAGGTGCTGTTTCCAACTTTCTAAAAGTTGAGGGGGTAAAGTGTGACTTGAGAAAATAAAGAATATACCATGTACATCTGCATTTGGCCTTTCATGGTTGCCAATGGTTTTCATTAGGTACGTACATAGAGGACTCCGTTAGTTTCAACTACCCATTAATGATTTAAGATAATAATTTTACTACACAGAGTCTCAGGGGACACGATCTCGATATAACTTATTTAGAGACTGAGTATATTTTGCAATTTACCAACCAAACAACTAAACCATCATATTTTAGTGGATCCGGGTCAAGCGACCGACCCGGGATTGGACCCAAACCGGATCCGGGTCAACTGAACCTGGTTTGGACCCAGGCTGAACCGAATCCAGATTCGGGTCAACCAACCCACCCGGATTTGAGTTAAGAACATAGATAATTTTCTTGGAAACATAGATGATTTTTTTGAGAACATAGATGATATCGCTAGGAACTTTTTTTTTTGCTAGGAATAGATGCTTTAAGACCATTGATATTATTCATGGGAACATAGACGATTTTGCAGAGAACATATAAGGTATTGTTGAGAACATTTTTTAAACATATTATGCATAAAACACCAAATACATAAATGTTGAAATATTTTCAATACACTTGAAATATACTATATATGAAAATATACAACTTAAACAATTCTAAGTAAATATATACATTTTGAGTTTGTTTGTGTGCTAATAGTATATCATTTTGGAGCATGTCTTGATATTCACTTCCGACTTCAAGCCCATAGTCCCATCCTCTTTGTTGTTTCTGATAAGAACATAGATATTTTTAATGAGAACATAGATGATTTTACTGGGAACATAGATGATTTTAGCAGGAACATAGACTATAATCTCAAGAGTATACTTTTCAAGAGATTTTGTGATTTTAGTAGGAACATAAAAAAAAATAGTAAGAACATACTCTATAATCGTAATAACATGAGTTTCAGGAGAAATCGTGAGTTTAGTAGGAACATAGATGATTTTAGTTGGAACATAAATGATTTTAGTAAGAACATAGGCTATAATTGAAAAAACGTAAGATTCAATAGAAATTGTAAATTAGTAGGAACATAAATGCTTTTAATAAGAACATTGACTATAATTGTAAGATCATAAGATTTCCATACTGGCAGAGCAACTACTACATAACAAGTATGGGGCGCATTGTAGAAAATATGGAACAAATGCTAGAAAACATGGAATATAGATTTTATGTTGATAAAGCAAATGCTACATGGCAAGCATGAGACATATTGCAAGAAATATAGTGAATATTACAGAGAACATAGGATTTTCATATGGACATAGCAACTATTTCATAGCAAATATAGTGAATATTACAGAGAGCATAGGCAAAATGGTAGATAACATGGCTTACGCTGTAATGGACAGAGCAACTATTTTCATAGCAAACATAGTGGGTATTGTTGAGAACATAGAGTATATTTGTGAGAATATAGTACATATACGTAAGAACATATAAAATATAATAATAAAAACTAAAATTCAAACTATATATATATATATATATATATATATATATATAAAAGACCAGTTTTTATTCCATCCATTTCGTATAGGACTCAAGCCAAGATTGAATGAGAGAATTTCTTTCAATTTTTTGTATTTACTTCACCAAATAAATCAAAGAAAATTACAAAGATGGTAAGAAATCCCTTCAAATTCCTTCTGCTCCATTTCCGGATTTTGACAGCCCATTCATTAATTGTTTAACATAAATTTATCAAAGAAAATGAGTTATATTTGGAGTTAATAAAATGGAAAGATTTGATTTGATTCGATTCCTTAATCTATCAATGAATTTCTTCCGTGCACTGATCAACCCACTATCTACGACGGAATCGGCCTCAAACCAATCTAATCTGTCCAAATTTGTAGTCATCAATTTCGAATCTTTATCGCTCATCTCGATGGATTCCATCACTCAATTGACGGTGGTCAACATCCACTACTTCCATTTCATTGAGAAAAAGAATCAACCGTTGAGTTTCTGTTACCTTTCATCTCGGCAGATCATAATTAAGCTTGCAATCTCGGATTCTGAACCAGGAGATTTTGTTTAACCTTAATCTGTTTGCCACGCTAGCTATCATATTTGAGGTACTAGCTAATATTAATTATCCAAATTCATGTGTTTCGCTTCTCTTTTCATGAGTTCATAGCCTATATTTTTCATTATACTGATTATAACTTTCCCCCTTCGAAGCACTATTCCCGTAAATCCATTTAATCATGTGTCGACCACTGTTGATCAGTCTTATACCACGGAAACTGCCTTTACCTCCATGATGATGTTCTGGATTGCTAAAACCATATTTCTGCAAGAGGCGTCCAGTCCAAGTTTCGGCCGAATTAGGTGATTTTTTATATTAGTATATATGAAACTTGCCCTTTTCATAAAATTGTGAAAATTCAAAATAGAATAATTACTGTACATTTTTTTCACTGTGATTGAATGATATGCTTTTGTAATCCAAAATTGAAGATTCAACATTTTTTTGTAATGCACACATATTGTTCTTCAGATATCATAATAATGGATCTGATTTCAAAATACTCAAGATGCTAAAGGAAGTGGAAAGGAAGGTACACGTCGATGTTTTCTTTCAAATTTCATTTTCATCCTATCTATTATGTTTTGCAGATTCATCAATTCATCATTATTCATTAGTATGGTATGATATTATGTGATTAAATGATTTAATTTTATCTGTCGTTTCTCTTTTGTAGCCTTTGCACAGCGAACAATGTTCTGAAATGATCTTAGAGTTTGTAAACCATGGTTGTATCGGAAACTAGGATCGGATGTCGAAAGTGATTAGGAGTTGGGCATTCAGAGGGTTTTTCTCAATAAGGTACTGATTTCAGTTTAACAGATCCAATTTGAAAATTGCTAAAATGAATGATCCAGCTTCTCTATTTTTCTTTTTTCATGAAATCACACAAAACTTGCATAAATTTTCGAATTTAAATATTTATTTGAGAGTCTTATATTCCTCACCTACTGATTACTAAGGAGTAATTCATTTGGAAAACATAATTGTACTTCATCGTGGTATTGGGAAAGTGTGAATCAACTTTTGAGTTATCGAATCTTACGGCAGTTTTGCCATATAGATTTCTATATACTGCTAATCAGTGTCTTCATTCAGTTGGGAGTATGGTTTTGGTGTTGCGTGTAATGAAGCTTGATTATTTGGGTTTGAAGATGATTCAAGAATGCATGTTTAGGATTGTTGCTTAGTTTGCGTAGTTTGAACATAATTTACAAATTAACTACATACAATTAACACTTGCGTTCATCCTATTTTGTTTGGATTTGAATTAAGCATGTGAAAAAGGGTTCGTTGATCGTGTACCGAAATGATGTAGAAGTGCAGTGAGCTCGACTGTTTGTATCTAAATAGTTTAGTATGGTTGTTTCTTATTGTTGTTGTTTGTTTGTGCAGTTCTAATTAAGTTAATTTGTAAATCAACATGTCATGATAATTGTATCATATAATATAAACATGGTTATCTAAATACATAGAAGTCTATCAATTTTTCAGGCGGTCTCTGTATTAGTAGCTTCTTCAAAAAAGTCCATCTCTACATTATTAACCTGAGACTTTTTAACTTTTAATCTTTACATAGCAATATATCATGAGACTAGACTTTCATAGCGATACAGGAAGCTGCGTTGGTTTTCTGCACCGGGAACTCGGGAAGCATCTTAGGCGGAAGAGTAATCTCTGAGAAGTGCAAAAGCTTTGGAAATTCATATTTGATGCCCAAAAGTTTCAAATTCCAATCAATGAGCTGCGTGTAATTAGTAATCTGACAGATATGTATTTTTATTATAGTTTGTTGTGGGATTTGTTATTGGAATTTTTTACTGTTGTATTTGAAATAAGATAGTTATGCCACTAAAAACATCAATTCAAATCCTTTTGGTGAGTCACACGAGTGTTTTCAATTACATTCAAAATTCAATTTAAGTGAGTTCGGACAAAAGCTCAATGCTGTGAATAGTAATGAGTTGAGTTCTAAATTTTTGTGTTTAATTTTAAATTGTGATGCGATAGGGTTTAGTAGTACTATGTTTTATCGTTTGTTCAATTATGTAGTCCATTTACATATGATTAGATATTTGAGAGAGATTGTTCTTAGATTAGTTCGATATGGAACAAACACAAAGCATAATATATAATACCAAAATTTATGATATGTTCTGTTCAGAAAAGAACCGAACTGATTTGAACTTGACTGAACCGAACTTATTCGTAGTATAAAAAACAACTAAGCAAATCAAAGCTGAACTTATCAGGACTGAACTGAAATTAGTGAGTTTCAGATGAAGATAACAGATCATTAGTCTCAAAATATACCGCTGCATTAATAATACTCCAATAAAAGTTAATGTGTGTTTGCAAATACTTTTACCGGTGATTTTTTGCTTGATTTTTCTTAAAGTTTATTTCAAGTAAAAGTCAATAGCATTTAATATATTATTTAAAAAAATAGTTTAAAGTTGTAAAACATAAGTTTTAGTTAATTGGTTTTAATTGAAAAAATGATACTACATGCTTAAAGCACTTAGAAATAGTTATTTTGTTGCTTCTATGCTTCTAATGATTACCTGCTTTTCTTTGACAAGTTGTAACATAAGTTGTAATATAAAACATAACAAATTACTTTCTATCTCAAAAGCACAAAAGTATTTTTTTAAAAGTATTTTCAAACACACAATTAATACAGATTAACATACCATGCATATGGTATTGTTTTCTTGCCATAGGAAGATATTTTAAGTTAAGTCTGGCCACATGGATTTCGTAATAAAGTAAAAATGTAAAATTGTTCAAAATACTCCATTAAGATTTTCGCATTCATCATTTGCAGATACAAAATAACAAATTAGCATACCAATAAAATATCATTTAAATTAAGTCTCAAAATAGAGTAGCATATAAACATCGGAAATCATTCTAAACAAAGTAAGTATTATGAGATACCATCTCGAGATAACTTATTTAAAGACGATCATATATATTATCAAAAAAATCATTGATGCCATTAATCGAAACGTATATGTTGCTAACAAAATGCATTTTTTTTATATAAAAATATCAATATTAACAACATAGACATACATTTTAATTAAAACCATCAATCATTTGTTTAATAATATAGGTCGGTCTCTATAAAAGTTGTATGAAGATGGTCTATGTAGACACGTTTGTTCAAAAATATCATATAACTCGATGCTTTCTTTGTGTGGCTTAACATTTATAATTTATAATAGTTTCAAAAAATTATAAAAGAACACAAAGTCTATAGAGAGACAGTATCAATTTATCTAGGTTGTCACGAAAATCATACATGTTATTAATCAAAATGTATATGTTATTAATAACAATATGTATTTTTTTTTTTGCATATGAAAATACATCGATGTTGACAACATATATGTTTTGATTAACAACATCGATTAATATCTTGACAATATAGGTCCGTCTCAAGATAAGTTATTTATATATCGTCTCTCAATAGACTTACTCATAAAAGAATCATATGGATTATGGAATAAAGAATTATTAAAAAATTATGAAAAGAGTTAAAATTTCATTTGATACCCAACTATATCTTCTAATTACATCTGAGTCCCCACAATTTGAACAATTACATCGAAGTTCAAATTTATTATACTACTCCGTCCCGCTAAACATGTCACACTTCTTCTCCGGACTTTTTTTTAGGAAAGTCAATAGTTTGAAAAATATATAATAAAGTAAAAATGATCATGGTTAGTGGTTTACTTTTTTGCTATTAGGCAATATTAATGGGACATCTATAATATTATAAAGACCAGTTTTTATTCTCAATTTTAGCTATAGGAATTTGGCCTCAAATCAATGTGAGAATTTCTTTCATATTTTAAAATTAAAAAATTACAAAACAATTATGATCAGGGTAAGTCTATTACTCCCCCGGGAAGAAAAAATATACTCCCGACTCCCCTGATTCCACGGACTGCAGTTCCATTACTCATCTAGAAGAAGTTGAATCCCCCTCTTTCCATACTCGATCCTTCGTGATAGATTTCTCTCATTCAACAATCTTTCTCCAACTCTTTTTCATGCCTCATCGCCAGCACTTCCACTCTTTTTCTCGATCGAGAAAAGTACCGCCCGTCCTTCCATTCTAGCGATAATGCTTCCCTTTATTTTCCATTCATATATATTTGAATGTCTTTCTCCTCTTTTTTTTTATTGCAAGTTTCCAATCCATGTGTTTAAAATAACTGATCGTTAAGCGTCTCAAATTTGAAATGATCCAGCTTCTCACACGTGTAGCTTCTTGCTGTTGTAATGGCTAAAAATGTACAAGTGTATGAAGTTATGCGGGGCGGATGGAGTATTGCTTACTCTTTGTAAGTTAACATAATAAATTAATCTTAGGCATGGAACCCATTTATTCTTATCAAAGTTGGAAGTCACTACTTGGGACATATTTGGGCCGGAGGAATACCCTTTATTTATGATACACTACTAGAGTGGTTGCTATATATCACTACTTGAGGCATATTTGACTTGAATACGAGAGGAATACCCTTTATTTATGATTCATAAATGACGGAGGTTGCGGAAAAATTGTGGAGTTGAAGTTTACATTGCACGGCTGGTATAAGGAAGAATAACCTAGAGTCACGTGTTCGTTCTCTATCGGCATGTAAATTAGATAGGTTATTGTTGTAATTGACGAAATGTGCCTAAAGTTACTTGCGACTTAGTAAATAATATACAGGTCTGTAAGTTGGTGACGTTCATGAGTTTTATATACTCTTTAGATTATTCCCCAATAATTTATTTATATATTTAAAAAGATGAAAAACAAAAACATTTCATCATGCATATATTAATTAGAAACAAAATTGAAAAGATTCAATGGGTGTATTTTTTAATAATGATTGAGTTTAAGAAGACTATTTAATAATAATGGGTAAAAATTATAAAAGAAAAAAAGTGTTAAGTAATAATCGGTAAAAATTATAAAAGAAAAAAAAGTGCCCATAAAGAAAGAGAAAAGGTACCCTAGGTCCAGACACTTCCAGTTTAAGTGGGCAAGATTGGTATTGTCCGATCAGTTTATACTTGATTTATCAACCGTACAAATCAATTAGGAACTCCGACCCAAACATTGGCCAAAGAATTGTAAAGTTTATTGGAACAAGTCTTCTAAAAACAATCACAAGTTTACGACCTAGAAAAGTAAAATTTCGATACTAATAAATATAACAACAACTATATATTTACAATATTAAACCTACCTATGTACAAATCATTTAGCGTTTCTCTACATCTCCTTTATACAGACGATTTGCACTTTGATACATCTTCGTGTACCATCAAACTTAGTTAGGAAAAAATCATATACAATAAGATATTAAATTCCACATCATATGTGTATAAATGATAAACAATTTCTTATTATAGATTCAAAAGCATACATTTTTCTATGCATGTTTACTAACAAGACTCAGGGACACTGTTGAGATAACCTCGACCTATATATTACTACACTGGTATTCCATTATTTTACTTTTAAACGGGCCGAGTTCTATCAAACTCAAATTCAACCCCGTTCTAAATAATGATGTTCAGGTACGATTTGGCAGACATTCGAACCCGTTCCATACCTTTGTAACAAGACCCAACCGCAACATTTTATTATTAAGTTAGTAAAAACTATTTTTTCCCGTCGGGAGGGGGGGGGGGGTCGGGGTCTGCAGATACTCTCTAGGCGGGAAACTCTCTTCGATCTTCTCTCTACTTTCTTCATCCATAACAGGCCGGCCGCAGGGGGGGGGGGGTTGTCCATAACATGTGAAATTATATTTGTGTCTTTTGTGGGGTGACAGATACCACCGGGGTTGTTGGAAAAAAACAACCGTAACATGCGAAATTATGTTTGTATAATTTTTTTTCTATGTGTGGTGGGGTGACCACATACCATTGTGGGGTTGTTGGGAACAACCCTATTGATTGTGTTGTATACTTTTGTATTTTATTTTGGTTCGGTTTTAGGGATACAATTTTTTATAAAAAGACGTACCTGTTACTAATTAACAAGTTGGGTACGGTAGGAGCCGATACAAAATAATAATGTTATCCACCGTCGGGTCCCGAACGGGTTAAGGTTGGATCCTACCCCTTTCAGAGCATACCCGTCATCATGAGTCGTATTTTTACATTTTCTATAGTTAGCATAAATAAAGACTCAATGATATAATATTGGATGAAGAAGGACTACCGACCAATTCCACGATTAACGTTGTTTACATAGATTGGACTAACTTATTTTCTCGATTAATTTATTTTATTCTCCTCTTTCTATTTATTATTAAAGTAAACAATACCGTGGCATCGCCACGGGTTAGTACTAGTATTGTCAAAAAACAGAGTACAAAATGACTGTCAGGTTTTGAGTGAAAATATAAGACATATTACAGAAAACATAGGTAATATTGTTGAGAACATAGAAACGTTGCATACCTGATTTTTCCATTATTCCATATATGAGTTAATAATTGAGGTTAGATTTCAAATGAAAACATCGTCCAACCCTTATGTAATTAAGCATGATTACACCTTGTGAATGAATAAACTACAACAATAACAATGAGTTACAATCAATACTTAATCAAAACACGAAATTATAGATGGACAGATTAACTATTTCATAGAAACACAGTGGATATTGCTGAGAACATAGAGCATATTGGTGAGAACATAGTACATATACGTAAGAACATAGGAAAATATAGCAAAAAACAGAACTCGAGATAATATTGTAAAAAATAGAGCACAAAACGACTGTCATATTTTGAATGAAAACATAGGACATATTACAGAGAACATGGGTAATATTGTTGAGAACATAACACATATACGAAATAACATAGAAACGTTCTATACCTTATTTTTTCAGATCTTAGTTCATGATGGAGGTCAGATTTTGAATGAAAACACAGTCCGATTCTTATGCAAGCACGATTACACCTAGTGAATGCATAAACAACAACATCAACAATGAGCTACAATCAAAACACAAAAATATAGATGAATAATTCTAGATCTACAATTTTGAAACCTGGTTTTTCAGATCTATGTGGTTTGGAAGCTTTTGGTGATCGATCATGTCGTATTTGGAGCTCGATTCTCGAGTTTTGAGCTTGAATCGAGAGAAGTCGTGGATATCTTATAAAAAGCCCGCATATCTTTCAAGATAGGTTCTTACGCGTTACTCACCCGTCCGCCGAATCAGGACTATATCTTAATATTCAGAAAGAGCACTTTGAGTAGGGAACAGGTTCCCTGTCTTTGTTTCGAACCTCCACGCTTTTTAGCACGAGATTTTGAGTCTCGCGTGTGAACATAGTCGCTAAATAATCCCAACGCGTTACATAAGGCAAGTATTGTATAATTGTTCAAAGGATTTCCCGCGATTTTTTCTTGGGTCAATCATCCACTTTGGGGGAGTCGTGCCAAAACAAAAAAATGTTGTATAAAGAGATAAAGAGAAATCCTTAGAATCGTGTTAGGTCATAGGTTTTGGAGCCGAGAGAATGTGCACCTTGTGTTTTGTTGATTTTTGTGGAGTTTCGTGATGATTTAGCAGCTTAGCATTCAGATTCACTGAATTTGCAGCTCGAATCGAGCTGGTTGGAAGGTTTTTGGGTAGAGGGAGAATTTTTGCAGGTTTTTTGGTAGAAGAATTGAAGAATGATTGAGCTGGTTTGTGTGTGGGTTATATGGTACATTTATACTCAACCCGTATAACTATTCCGACCCGACCCAGTTGCTAGCCTTTGGATTGGGGTTATTTTAACAAGTAGCTTTTAATTTGTGTCTAATATGTAATATTAGAAACTATATTTCTAAATCTCTATCTAAAGCATGTCTCTTAGGAGACTTATTCATTTTACTATATTTGATCCATGCAAATTAGATGAATGCGTATAACAAGTAGAGGTCGTGGCATGATTATTTCTAAGAAATAAGGCGTATATACAAATTGCGGCACTGCGGCTGGTGAGATTAAATTTTGGAATTCAAGGTGTACTTCAAATCGTTACACCGTCCAACACAAGTTTAGGTGAAAATACTGAACTTGTTACCGGCATGCTTTTCAAAACGGAAAAAGAAAAAAAACATTGTCCCCAAGGTTAGAACTTGGCTTGTGTTTTGTGCATTACAGAAACTGTAATGTTTCCAGAGTTCTGATTCAATTCCAAACAGATTGATCAGCCATATATCCCGTCTACATACATCTTGAACCGCACACATAAAATTGCTTATTTCTCCTCTAACAACCATACCTCATATGGCTTTACTGCTGAAGATAAATAGGCTACACTCACAGCAGATGAACTAAAGATGGAAGCCAAATAACGAATGCAAGTACTTCAACGTTTTCCTCTCAGGATACTGTTCAGATCAAGCGTTTGTTCTCTCTCTCAGAAGATGAGTCTGGTCATGGGATGAATAAGGCGAACAGTAGCATGATTTCATGCTCAATAGACTCTTCACTTGTCTCCCTTTCGGAAAGACCTTTTTGAAGCTTCTCCTTCTCTTTTTGCGCATGATCGATTTCTTATCCTCAGACTCAGATGACTCCTGCAGGATAGTAGTAAAAGCGAAGGTAATGTTCAAACGGAAAGGAGACTATACTGAAATCTAAATGCCATAACAATGTTAATACCTTTGGTGATACTGATACATCATCATCATATGGCATTGCATCTTCAAAGCAATCATTTTTGCCTGCATTTATAACAACTATTCATTAATAATCAAATAATCACAATATAGTACTAGTATTTTACCAAACAATGCACAGTGATAAAAATTTCTCACCTATCTCATCATCATGTTCATCTTCTGTGTTATCCTTGTAATATATCCGGAAACTTGGTGAACCTATACAGGCCTCATCGTTCGCTTGGCCAATCATTCTGTCATTATCGTCCTCATCCTCCTCACCATTATCAGCATCTGTGAATACATCTTCTGATGTATAGTCCTCATTATCTTTTATGACATTTTCACTCGAGATTTCTTCCTTTGTCACGTTAATTTCATTACCAGAGCTAGTCACAATGCCATTCTCCTTGGCAGAAGCCTCGTCTTTTGACTTTTCGGCCTCTTTCTGCTGGGGTTCTTTAAATTTCCCACCGTTGCTCACGCTACCTTCAAGCGATGATGGTGCTGTTTTTGAGCCATCTGAAGTATCAGATTTATGCGATAGCAGCTTTTTCTTGGACATGGTGGTCGACCGGATGTGCTTTTTAACCGATATGTCAGGGAAGATTGGCCGGAGCCTGGCTGTGAACGCCATGCCATTGGTGTCTATCCTTGAAACACCACAACCCATGTTATTAAGGATAAGTAGATATTATGTATTTTGTTGTGGTGTGTGTATGGATTGTCCAGCTTGGGGACAAAAATAGAGAGCAAAAAACAAGCAGATAGAAAGGAAATGATGAACAGAACAAGCATTATATTGTCAGATATTGGATAGAGAATTGCTAAATTTAAGGTTTGATTTGACTATGTTCAGGGGCTGGGAAGGATTTGTTGCAAAAATCTTAATATGGTTGTTGCTTTTTACATATCTGTTACATGTTATATTTTGCTAAAATTGAATATTCGCATGATGTTCCGTCGGTCAACATTCGATTTTGGGATTTTAACTTTTAAGGATGATTCAGCTATTGTTCAGGGGTTGGATATCTAGAAGGTCAAAATTTGCCAAGAGTTTCTAGAACTCATATCAGCAAGGATAAATTCTGTTAAGAGTTTCTAGAAGTCAACCTGATTTCGGTCAGGGGAGTGGTCAGGAGATCCTTTCTCAGCTGTGGATGGGAAATGTCTACCAGAATTAGTGGCACTCATAAATCTGTTGATATTACAAAAGATAAAACTAAGGGAAAAGAAATGAACATTTACATAAGTTCAATTGCATCAATATCCAAAAAGGAACCAATGTGACTAATTAGCCAAAACTATACTATCTGCATAATGTTGTGATTGCACAAATTGCAATCTAATTAGTTACACAAAGCACTTATTATGGTACTAGAAATAGCTCAACACTGGTTATACGTTTGATGTGACTGAAATATGAAATATTATAAGCTCTATTGCAGAAAAGTTCTTGAACTAGTCCACAATGCATCAAAGCATGTATATATACCAAGCTCAGGAGAAGTAGCAACAGGAACAACATACTAGGAGCAGAGCAATTATTCAAGAAAACTGGGGAATGCTTGAGTTCCAGCACACGATAACACAACATTTCAAGTGAGAGCCAGTGTAACACGCTAGAAGTTCGAGACATCATCTGATTATGATGACACAACATTTCAAATGCTTTTCATGATTTATAGCATAAAATTTCTGTAGTAGTACTGTAGTATATATGTTGTGTTTCTTATTTTTGAATGGAAATTCCAACGTCTTCCAAAATATCAGATATACATCTTATATGAAACCCGAAGGATACAGCAGCAGGACCATAATAGACTAATAGAGAACATGATCTAGTCGAGAAACCAGGAAATGCTGGGTAGTTTCAAATACATGATAACAAAAGATAGCAAATGAGAAACAATGTACTACTAACATAAAACAGCTTGAAACATTATTCAGTAGGGTGCTTGATTTGGTTCCCTGAATTCATAGCATACATCTATAGAAGCTCTTTTTTGTGATGAAAGGATTTTTGAGTGTTACAAACACAAACTGCAAAAGCTATAGGCATAACAACACGGTAGGAGCAGAGTTTACATGCAGTGCAATAAAATCCCCAATTTATTCATGCACATTTCGAACCAAATAAAAGATTGTAAGTCTCCCGACATACGGTATCTAGATAAGTTATCTAGGGACAGACCCATGTTGTCAGTGTATCAACATTGGTGTTTGTTTTGTCATATTACAAAATACACATTTTGTTAACAACATAGTATACGTTTTGATTAAGAACATAATGGTTTCATTGACTAGATAAATTACCTAGAAAATGTATGTAGAGACCGTGGATACTTTATGAATCGAAAACGGAAAAGATAATCAACTCACATACCTCCGATCAGCCGCCGTTTTCCTCCGTATGTCGTAATTCCGCCGCCAATAAGTACCTGGAACTCATTTAACTAGAATTAACAAACCCTTGATCAGCTTTCTTCTCCAGTATATATACGTACATAAAATTGCTAACAGAACATTGAATTGAAAAGGAATTGAAAATCGAAAGCCAAAGATCGTACTCACCAAAGAGCTCTTCCTCAGCTGTCAGACAGTAGTAAAACTAGCTCAGACGAATTTCAATTTTGGTATGAAAAGAAATTGGGGAAAAAGAAGAAGAAGAAGAAGATGACGAGGAGGTAAATTGCAACTTGGCGCCAAGAAATTAATGATCCTCAAACTCGAATCGAGCCTAAGTTCGGCTCTGTTTGGTTCGTTAACAAAATGAGCTATTTTTAAGTTCGATCTCGGAACATTTGGCTCGAGTTTTAGTTGAGTTTCGAGCCGAGTTCGTTACTGAAAAATATATTTAATCGCGTCTAGTCGAATATCAACCAGTCGAGTCATATTCTATGTACTCAATAACAAACGAGCACCAAGCTATGTTCAAGCTCAGCTTGAACACTATTGAATAGGTTGAGCCGTCGATAAGCCTCGGGTCTTAGTAGCAAAACGAACACTAAGCTATGCTCAAGCTCAGCTTGAACATCTATTGAATAAGTTGAGTCAATAAGGCTAGCTCGCGAAACAGCTTTGTACTAATATGACTATCAGAGAGTATGGTTTTTGGAAAGACCGGGGTAAATTGCATAAAACACCATCAGTTACCTAAAGCATCACTAAATCCCCAAATCAATGAAATTGCACCAAACCCTTAAGATTCTGCTCAATGACTATATACAAATCCTAACCAAATAGTATGATTAATGGTAGAAAAATGCACAAAGTCTCATGAGAGACGGTCTTTAAATAACTTATCTAGACACAGTCTATATTATCAATAAAATCATCCATGATATTAATCAAAACGATTATGTTGTTAACAAGATAGATATTGTTGTAATATGAAAAAACACCAATGTTGAGAACATAGGTGTTTTAATTAATAACATCGATCATTTTCTTGATAATATAGATCCGTCTTTAGATAAATTATTTAGAGACCGTCTCTCATGAGACTTACTTAGAAAAATGATATTAGATAGTATTATCCATATATATTTTAAAAGTGGTAGTCTATCTCAAAGGAGAAACATGCCACACAGGCAAAAATTCTATGTGGCAAATTCTTTCTCAAAACAATTGATTTATTAAATCATCCTATTTACATGGAAAATTCGATTCCTTATATTTCCACTGATCCATTTCGTTTACAATTCGAATAACATTATAATCCCTATTAATCATCCATAATTGTAGGGTTAATTAAATCATATTTTGATTGAATCTACATCCTATTTACATGGCTCTTATCATTAAAAAAATATTTTATGTACTACTTGCACCTTATTCAGTAAATGAAAATTCGATTATTCAAACTAAACTTAGACAATTCTGATCGAATGAAGCTTATCGATTTTAATCAAGAAAATTAAGAAAAGAATAATAACAACCCACAACAGACTTGATGTATAACGATGTGTGACTGTGATTGTTTGGGTACTTTAATTTTGTGAAAACGTGACCATGAAACTGGCTGGAAGAATCTTCAATTTGCCTTCACAACTTTAATTAATTTCAATTATTAAAAAGACACATTTTTTATTTACACCCATTTAGTTAAGAACTTAGGATCGATTTTTTAATCTCCAAGTCAAATTAAAGTAAACGAAGTCAACGAAAAGCACACTTTATAAAGAAAATCTTTTATACTCAACCCGCAACAGTTGGTTACATATTTAAATTATTCAGTTAGACCCGACAAACAATTAACTATTGGGCCAAATGTTCTACTTTAAGTTAAGAGGCACATTTATGTTGAAATTAATAATTCAGATAAGGATACTTACTCATGTAAGATGTTCATAACTTTCAAATACAAATATTACTCCCTCCGTTTTTTGTAAAACATTTCATTTTGACTTTGACCGGTCAACTGTCGCCGACTTTGACCACAAATTAATCTTAAACGATAATAATAAATAATTTAATAAAATCATATAATGAAAATTTAGTAATGTTGTCTGCAGAATAGTAAAATGACAAGTTTTATAAAGAACAGAGGGAGTATTTATTAAGATTTATTATTTACATCAAATATATAGACTTGACATCTAAAAAATAGAGGAATATGGATGAAGATTGCAAAGCAGTGACAAGGTTCAACAAAATGAATAGGAGACTTACTATATCAGTGAGAAGACATCTCAAGAATCATCCATTTGATTATTTTATGTACCACGTTAAGATCCTAGAGGATACAATGAGTATATTCATGAAACACGGTTGTTTTACTACTTCAAAACTTTTGAATAACATACTCCTTATAAATTATTTAAAAAAAACTACACTTAATTACCAGTGACATGTGTATGTTTATTCTGTGGATGCAGGAATAATCGTACATCCTTTAGTTGAAGAGTGCATGCCTCTTGCAGATAAACGTATATAGTTGTTACTAGATAAATATACTCGCAATTAGGAAAGAAATATTGAAGAGAACAATCACATATTGAGGTACTTAAGGAATCACGAAAATTAACTATGAAAAAGATCCATGAGAAGGACATGTGGTTGTGTGGAGAAATAATGGGATATCGGTAGTAGGTAATTTTTATTACCTAATAAATTACACATATTAGCTAATAAATTACCCCATTTTATAAATTCTCTGAGCAAAATATATTTTTCATTGATTAGCTTACCAGGATATGGGTGATCCAACATACCCGTGTGGAATTTGCGGCATGCTTATGTGGTTTGATGAGAGGATTTAAAAAACTCACTTGAGTAATTCGAAGTTTGGTTTGTGTTGTAGTTGTGGTAAAATACAACTTCCGCTCCTCAAACAACCTCCACGCCTATTACATGATCTTTTGCAAAATAGGCACTTAGAGTTGTAATTATATTAAGCACATACGTGCTTATAATATGATGTACGTCTTTACTTCGATGGGTGGAATCCAAGAGCATTCAGTTAACAATGGACATGGTCCGTATTTGTATAGGCTCGGTGGAAATAACTACAATTTGATGGGTAGTTTTTACCTAAAACAAGCGAATCGCCTAAGTTTTCACAGCTGTATATGTACTGCGGCGAGGATGAAACTTAAGACCGTATTGATGTCGTCAGGTATCTTCTATTTGGATTTATATTATTTCTAATGTATTTTTTTATTTTTGCAAATATTTAGAAGCTTTCAAGTTTACTGTCAAGTTTAGCAAAAATAATATATAATATTTCGGTATATAATACTCCCTCTATTTCAGATAAAGTGTTACATTTTGACTTTAACCGGTCAACTGTCTTCGAGTTTGACCACAAATTACTCATAAACGATAATAGTAAATAATTTAATGAAATCATATAATAAAGATTTAATTACTAAATTTTCATTATATAATTTATTAATATCGTTTAAGAGTAAACTGTGGTCAAACGCGGAGACAGTTGACCGCAGAATAGTATAATATAACACTTTTTCTGAAATGGAGGGAATATTAATTAATGGAGCTAATCTCCATCCATTAATTAATGAAGCTAATTAATGGAGATTAGCTCCATTAACAGAGCTTCATCTGTGGGCTCCGTAATGGAGCTTAACAACTCCATCTCCAATGGAGCTCGAATTCGGACTCTATAATGGAGCCCGATTCGACTCCTTAAAGAAAAAGAAAGAAAGAGTGTAAATTTAGTGTAAATAAAGTGAAATATAATTTGAACAAAACATGTTTTGGTGAAGAAGAAGATGAGATGAAAGAGTTATAATTTATTTGGGTCATACAGTAAATTTTTATACACTCAAAGGGGTTTATTGCAATTTATAGAAACTAATTTCCAGGTGGAAATTAAGAAAAAACTTGGTCAATTCAAAAAATAGAAAATGGATTGATGTGTTATTACGAAATTTATTAGGGGGAGCAAATGTAATTTGCCCTTTAAAAACATGCGGGCTTCCTCATGCACATATACTACTCTGGATTGATCGAGTGGATAGAAATATGTCTGCAAGTTTTATAGATGATTTCATTAGTACTGAGATACCGGATAAGGAACTCAATCCGGGGTTGTACAAAGCTATCTCCGAGTATATGGTGCATGGACCGTGTGGACCATTGAATTTGACTTCATCTTGCATGCATGACGGCAAGAAATGCTCTAAGAAATTTCCAAAGTCGTTTAATAAGCGGACTATATTGGATGGTAATGGCTATCCTCTGTATAGGAGGCGTGATACCGGTGCCAATATTGAGAAGAATGGCAATATCATTAATAACAAGTGCAATTTATAATTACCTATCAATCTTGAAGTATTAAATTATATTCCATCTATATTTATCAAACTTGAGTGTCACGTGTATTAAAAAAAGAATAAGTTGTTTCACTCTTCATTTATAAGTTTATTGTTCCGTACTATCCGTTCATGTTAATGAAGTACCGGACGCACATAAATGTTGAATGGTGCAATGAGACAAATTCAATCAAGTATCTATTCAAGTACGTCAATAGGGTGTGGATAAGATAGGCATAAAAACAATTGTGGAGCATTATGTTGACTGCCGGTACGTATTCGCATGTGAGGATGTATGGCGTATAATGGGATATGATATCATTACGGAGATCCACCTGTAGAGTGTTTATCATTTCATATGGAATGTGAACAATCAATCGCATTCAAAGATGGTGATATGATTACTGACTTATTGGAGAAGCATACCGTTGTAGAGATAAAGTTCCTTGAATGGATGGAATTCAACAGACATCATACCGAGGGACGTAAGTATCTATATTATGAGTTCCCGAGATATTACGTGTGGGATCCTATAAGGAAAACGTGGAGAGATAGGAAAAATTTTGACAATAAAGTTGGAAGAATTTACCATGTTCCATAAGACCGGGCCCATATATTTCATGTGAATAATGTTGAATCACATAAGGGGTGCCACTTGCTATCAGAATCTGCGGACTGTGGATGGTGTTATGCATTTAACATACTGCGATGCATGCTACGCTTTGGGATTGCTCGATGACGACAAATAATATATCCATGCTATTAGGGGAAGCAAGGTTTTGGGGTTCCAGATGCTTACTTTGATATTTGTTTCCATACTTATACAGTCTGATAGTATGTTCAGTCATGTTCATGTTTGGAAAAATACATGGGAGTATCTAACTGATGACATCCAGTACATCATGCAAATGAAGTTGAATAACCCTTGTATAAATGTCAATATTCTATTCGAATTAATTTTTTTACAATAAAATTTATATATTACTCCCTCTGTTTTTTTTTAAAGGTTTACATTTTGCCATTTTAGGTTTTTTTTTAAAAGTTTAACGTTTCCTTTTCTGAAAACCCACTATCTACATTTATTAATTTTTAAATACTCTTTTTCATTTGATCTCTCTTACTTTTTCTATACTTTCTCTTACTTTTTACAATCTACTTACTATTTTATTCCATTTCCTTAAAATTCACACCAAACTAAAATTTAAACCTTCTAAAAGACCGGAGGAGTATTTAATATGCTAACTTTATTTCTCAAAATTTCAATTTAGGGCTCGAGAATTGAAGAATTTTGCTCTTGCTGGGATTGAAGAGTTCCTTTCTAGGAATGGATTGAGCTTGAGTTAGATTGAAGGTATGCCCATGCTCGAAACTATAGTCATAGATAATGGTATGAATAATTTGATACTTAAAGAAATGTCGTACGACGTTGATGATATGATTGAGCAGCACATCCATTTGTATCCATCTCTCACTGAGTAGCAAAGGACTGTGTACCATATACTATTATGGATGTAGTCGATTCTGGTAGTGGTGGAGTTTTCTTTCTCTATGGTTACGGTGTCGGTGGCACATGAAATACATTTTTGTGGAAGACAATGTGTTCTACATTACGTGGTAGACGTGATATTGTTCTCCCAGTTGCATAGAGTGATATAGCTTTTCTACTTCTTCTGGTGGCCGTACTGCACACTCCAGATTCAGTATTCCTTTGCAGGTCGATGAAACTACTACGTGCAGTAGGATAACCCCCGACGACAATCTTACAGGACTCTTAAAGAATACAAAGCTAATAATTTGGGATGAGGCACCCATGACTAATAAGTTTTATTTTGTGGCTCTTGATCGCAGTCCAAGGGACATAATGAGACGTCAACATGGTAGAGAATCGAACAAGCCATTTGGTGGATTGGTTGTCGTTTTTTGTGGAGATTTTAGACAGATACCGTCAGTCATACCTAAGGGTAGCAAGCAGGACATAGTCCACGCATCTTTTTGCTCATCGAAGAAGCTTTGGATTCGTGTCATGTGTTGAAGCTTACTAAGAACATGCGCCCGCATGTATTTTTCTAACATTTTGTATTAATTATAAGTTTTTAAATACAATTTATATGCATATGAATTATTTTTATATTAAGTATGT
Organism: Plantago major; assembly: GCA_026545765.1. NCBI lineage: Eukaryota > Viridiplantae > Streptophyta > Magnoliopsida > Lamiales > Plantaginaceae > Plantago > Plantago major. The sequence goes on from CM048841.1 coordinate 2,915,671, forward strand.
TTAATTTATTTTTTTTAACTACAGTCTGGGCGCTCACATGCTGAGATTGAGAGTGTTAGGGTGTTTGTTGATTGGTTGTAGATGGTGAAGTTGGTCGTGATAATGATGGTGAGGTAGAATTTAAATTGCCTTATGATATTTTGATTCGTTCCACTGGTGAACCAATTGATGCAATAGTTGAGAGCACATATCCTAGCATATTAGACCATGTTGGTGATGGTCAGTACTTCCAGGATAGAGTTATTCTTGCTCCGACAATAAGATAGTTCAGGAAGTCAATGATTATATCATGTCTCTTTCACCTAGAGATGCCCTTCATGAGTTCAAATAGCATATGCCCTGACGAAGATGATATCGTCAGTAGAGAAGTTGTATATTTTATCGAGTTCCTAAACACTATTAAGACTTCAGGAATACCAAATCATATAATTCGACTTAAGGTTGGTTGTCCTATAATACTTCTTAGGAACATTAATCAGCCTGTAGAGCTTTGTAATGGAACTAGGTTGATTGTTACTAGAATTGGCAATCACGTTTTTTAGGCGAAGATCTACATGGAAATAACGCTGGAGTAAAGGTTTTTAATTATACCAAGGATGGTACTCACACCTTCGGATCTTACCAAGTTTCCTATTAGATTTAAGCGAATGCAATTTCCTATATCAATTTGTTATGCGATGACTATCAACAAGAGTCAGGGACAATCTTTATCTAATGTTGGAATTTATCTCCCAAACCCTGTTTTCAGTCATGGTCAGCTCTATGTGGCGTTTTCTAGAGTCACAAGCAAGAAAGGTCTCAAGGTTTTAGCCCTAGATGAGGAAGACAATCCAACAGATACGATGACTAACGTTGTGTACAAAAAGGTGTGTAGAAAGCTTTGAGGTATGTTTATTATACTCCCTCAATTTCAGAAAAAGTGTTACATTTTGACTTTGACCGGTCAACTATCTTTGAGTTTGACCACAAATTACTCATAAACAATAATAGTAAATACTTTAATAAAATCATATAATAAAAATTTAATTACTAAATTTTCATTATATAATTTTAATAATTTATTTATTAATATCGTTTAAGAGTAAATTGTGGTCAAACGCGAAGACAGTTGACCGCAGAATAGTAAAATGTAACACTTTTTCTGAAATGGAGGGAGTATTAAATAATTCTAACTTCAAATTATAAAAATTCAATCATTTTAATTTCAATACTAACTACTTTTTTTATATATTGTTTTGCATTTGATGATTATTGATATACCTACTGCGATTGTTATACATTGACTCTGTATTCTCTTTCAAATAATTCAATGTATTAAATCTTATATATATGACTTATCGTTTATATGATATGTTTTTTTTCTAAATTTATTTCTAAATCATGCCGTGGAGTTGCCGGGTTATTACTAGTTGTAATTAAATATGCAATTAACAACCGTGCACAGCACTTATTAATTAATTAATTAATTACAGTTAATTCTGTATTTTCAGCTCGCACATTGCATCAATGTGTGTCACACTAAGATAAACTATTATTGTACATACATGGATTCAATTTGCCGTCCAGAATGTATTACTGGAGCTTGACCCACATGCCTGTACTTGGTACACTGCCATGTACAACAAACAGCAGGTAATATCCCGGAGGAGCAATCTCGCGTGTAGTTGGTCCGGTTACGTCGGCACCGTAGGAATTCGCCCCTGTTTCCCAGACCTGATCGCGTCGAAGAACAACCATCCTCTGGTTCATAGAGAAAGAATGTGTGGTAAATGATGGTGCCAACAGCCTAACCGAGACCATGTCTGCCCTTAAGAATTTTGACACTCGAAATGTCAATGAAATCGGCACATTGTACCCTATAGTCCGGTCGACTCTGGTAATTCTTGGCCTTAAGTTGTCGTGTCGGGGCAACAAGTATGGTGGAGAGAACGATTCCAGGCTTAAGTCGGTTGGATAGATTACATTTGTGAAGTTGTAGAATGCATGAGGATTGCTACCTCCCACAAGTACACGCCCATCAGTTAGTACAATTGCAGAGGAGTGGTACATCCTGGGTCTAGGGGAGTCGAACATGATTTGGAACCGGTTGTTTCTTTGGCGATCAGGATTGTAAATCACCGGCCTGGTGACAGCATCTCTGCCAAGTTCCCATCCTGCTGTCCCGGATTCTCCACCGTTGATGAGTATGATATTTCCGTCTGGGAGGATCAACATATCGCTCATAACCCGCGGCATTGGCATGTACTCCATCTCCCATCTGGGATCTGGATCCGTGACTTTCATGCGGAGGCAGGTTGCGGTTGCGTGAACGAAGGTCCCTCGTATTGCGGCCTGGTATGCAGGGCTTGAAGCACCGCCGCATATAAGGACTTCTGCTAGGATTGGAAAGTTCTCATTGATTGGGAGTAAAACCGAGGAGCCGGTACTTGGGTAGTTTCGAGGATCACCACCAGGTATCGTAGGGAACTCTCTGATTATACGGTTTTGGTTGTAGTCTAATGCGATGGAACGCTTGTTTGCAAAGATGAACATGCTACCGTCTGGTAACAGATGGAGAAACGGATATAGGTTGTTCTCGTCGTCATCTCTTGTTTCGCGGAGGAAATGGAAATCTAATAAATCTGGTGAACCAGAGTTTTTAGGGTAGAATTCATAGTTAAATTGATCTCTACCTCCGACTATGATCACACGCCCATCAGGGAGGATATGGTTCGTGGCATACCATCTTCGTTCGGACAAATCAGAAGGGAACTCGACCCAATCGCAAGTATCCCCACTACACGGAGCAATAGTACGCACTGCGTGATCACCATCATTGAATCCCCCCGTCTGGACTAGTGTCCCGTCAGGCAGGACCGCACCCGATGAGCACCAAGTGTTAGTTTGAACCATCAAAGGCCGGAATGTATTTGTCCAAATATTGTACATGATGGAATGCGCCGTGCAATCCTGTTGGAGTACAGGGTCCATAGGATCATACCGGCAACGTCCACCAGGAAGGGAGAGGTTGGAAGGACCGAAATCCGTCCTGTCGAATATGACAACTTTGTCGTTCATCAGGAGTTGCATATGCATCGCGGAAATGCCAATGCTTTCTTGTAAGAGCCGCCATTCACCACCGGGGTTATTTGAGGCTGAAGGCAGAAGTTGGGGTGTTGAAGGAGAAAATTTGATGGTAAATAATAGCGAGAGTATGATGAATGTGACCATTTTTGTTGGCATTGGTTCTTGGTTAGAATGAGGTACGTATTAAGGTTGGTGTTTTGGATACTAGTTTGGTGTTACTTAGGTTGAATATTGATCTTTCCTAAACCTGATTTTCAGTTCATAGTACCATATACTAATATCGGCTATATATAGGGAGTTTTTAAATAGAGAGTAACATATGTTTTATTAAAAAAAGTTGTTTTCGGTTTAACAGCAGCAATGAGGAAAGATAATCCTGCAAGCTAAGGATAAGGAGTGATACAAGTATACAAGACATGAATTTAGCAAAAACAGAAAGAAAATGAGTCTGTCATTTACTATGCATGGTATGTTTTCACCTGGAGTTTCTGATCTTAAAGTATTGACGATATTTACAATTATAAGAACTTTAAATAAATATAATCATCCAGTATTAAAGCTATGCTAGTGTCGAATCTTGCACGAAAACCTCTTCTGGTTTGGCTAAAAAGCAATTGAGCTCCACATGGATTAGCATAAAGCAATGTTTCGTCCAAGTCTAGAAGAGTTGCAAACAATAAGAAAGAGAGCAAGGGAAGGTAATGTGTAATTAAGGCCCAAAAACTTAGGTCTCTTTAGTAAAACTAATTAACTTGATATGCCTAAATTAAGTCTTACACCACATAATCAACCTCAAGTAAGATTGCGCCATAGAAGGTCACTATAAGAAAACCTGAGTTGTCCAACCCTGATCCGACCTTGAACTTCTAAGGTGGGAAAAATAGTAACTAAGGGGAACCTCCATCGCCAAGGTAGGTCTGGCCTCATGGATCTGACCCCATGAGATCCGACCTTGAAGAATTCCACCCTTGTATTGAGTACGGTCCATGTCTGGCATAAGCAGGTACAAGTGTGTGACATAAACTAAACACGTCACCCTTCGGTGCACACATGTCGTCATGACACTCCAATTAATCAGTTAGGCATTTCTAGTTAGTTTTTCGTGTACAAAATATAATATCTGACTCAATATTGTGGTTGCGGATAACTCATGATCCGACTTAGGCTAGGAAATCTTTATTAGATGATAAACTGTAACGCCCCCGTCCCCTGTGGGTGGAAGCTTGACCTTTTAGGCCGACACGGTTACTTCTAGGCTCCTCTTCGGGTGATATATTGGTCCCACTATATCAACAAATTATTTGTTTCTTTCCGCGTACGTTGTCCTCGTTCGTGTGTGCACTTGGAGACTTTTTAATTGATCATCCATCATAAGATTGTTTTGGAGTTCTTATAGATGAATTTCCAAAATGAAAGGCACACCTTATTGATAGGAGTAGCGTTCCTCTAAACACTTTTGAAACTTTTGGCATTACATTTGTGCTTGCAGATTTCGAACACATGACCCGACTTGTGGAAGGGTTACACGGAATGGTGGAGCCATCTAGCTCCGAACAGTGGGTGTCCCATGTGGCCAAATATCCTATACATCGGTTATATTTTGTTCATTCTACGTTAATCTTAGCAACTCTTGGTATAGTAAAAACTCTATACAAGATCATATAGTCGGAATAGGCATAAATTAATTTTATTATGACTTTATTTCTAATAAGAATTTTGTGTTATAGCTCTTTTTTTCTTCTAGAAAACATATACCGTAGATGATTGACAGAAGTACCAAAAGTTATGAACATGCAATCATCACATCAATTAAACAAGAAACAAATGGAGATAATTTTGAGAGATGATCCTATCTCAGAAATACCTAAAGTTTATCTAGCGGAAACATAAATATTCATTGCATTTTGTACTTGTATAGAGAGTGGCACGATTTTAATTTTCCAGCTATGTTCAGAAAGACTTCCATGTACAAATCTAGCTAGCTAATCTTTCACACTAAAAATTCTAACAAGCAAAGAAATTGGATATTGTTAGGTCGTTGCGGAAGCAAATAGAATGTTGCTTTTACGAAGAGTATTTACTTTCAATAGAAAAGTGGTTTCAATAGTGTAAAAACATTAAAGAAATAACCGGAGTGTTTGGTTTCAGATTGGAATTGAGATAACTCAATTCCAGCTGCGTTTTTGTGTACAAAAACTCAATTGGAATTGAGATAACTCAATTCGAATTCGGAACCAAACATTGCGGTAACATCTTTTGATTACATTGAAATACCCTACTAGACCGAATCAAACTCACATATTTAACTACAAATATCATATAGTAATTTTTAACTTCAAATAATGTGTCTATAAGACTATATTATACTTGCATTGTCTACATTCTAACATAAAATGATTAATTTGAATCTTAACATTCGATGATTGTAACTGAATAGATTATGTATGTCGATATGGTCTGTTTGATATAAGGTACTGTATCTCATAAAAGTTTATCGATTTTGGTGTAATTCATGCAGTTATATGCTTGTACGTGAAAAGATACAAATTAAGTCATGCCGGAAGGTATTATATACTTTGCTTGTAGCTTATACAACCTCTTTTCTAACACGTACAGTTCAGAAAATCTAGTCTCTTTTTTCGGAAAAGGAAACAGATAAAGATTCATTACAAGAAGAATTAGGTTCTTCCGAATACAACTACTTCATTAATCAAAATCATACCTAAAAAGAATACTTAATCATATGCATGTGTTTGTTCATTCTGCCAGGTTTTATATAATTAGCTGATTTTGTAATTTGGCTCGACTCGACCCGATTCACAAAAATTACCTCAAACGAATTTCGTCCCATCAGGGTTGGGAGTTTGGGTCCGTCCCTGTTCATACCGATCAAGTGGATATTGTTCAACATTTTAGTGTTGTGCATTCAAGTAATTGGTAAATTCAGTTGATAAAGTTAGCTATATATTGGCATATTAACTTAGCAATTTTTAGGTGTGTTGAAAATATGGTACAAAATTTAGCCAAAGTACATTGTTCTGAAGTGGCAAAGAAATTAATCTAGGTTGTCTATTGTTCAAATTATATACACCTATAATCTATGTGGTTATATGTATGCGTCTGTGTTGTAAATATTTTCTTTGACAAACCCTTTTCTTTATATATAATATGTCTTGTACGGCAGGCAAGAGTGATCACATATCTTATATGCACGTGTTTTTACCATCAAAAGTTCAAAACCAAACCCCAAAAAATGTACTCTATATCCTAGATATCACCTTATAATTGGACAATTCATTACTAAGATGATCTCCCTATAGGACATTTCATTTTGTCCATACTCTTATTTAGTTATTAAATTCATGCACACATTAGTTTGTGAATAAAAATAAAACAATTGAATTCGTTGGCGGTTAATTAACTGGTGTTGTCACCATAGTATTAAGACTACACTATTATCTTTGCACTTACATTCTCGCCAACCCCTTTATGTTTTATCACCCTTTCTTGTTCATATGTCAACTAATCTCCCTTTTGGGAAGAAAGAACCTTCACAATTTCAGCTTCATATTCATCCCAAGTATGGACATTAAAATCTACGTCTTGACGAAACGAGTGAGAGAAAAAAGGAGAAAGTTTCGAATGAAACTAATAAAGTATGAGTGAGAGTGATGAGACGGATGTTATGCATGTGATTACAATACACTTCAATCCAATGGTTATATATGAAATCTTGAGAAACATATCCAGAAATCACTGATTAACATTCACTGAAACATGTTTCGCATACGGTTTTTCTCTCTCTCTCTAAAATGGAGTCATTATTAGAAATAACCCCATACGAAAAATCTTAACAATACGATATAATTATTAGGCTTATAAATGACTAAAATTACACCAAAATTAACGCAGAAAAATGCTATATTGAGCTATTTTATTGATTTTGATCATGTCTAATACAAAGAAAAAATTTGATCAATTTGATACAAATTTTCAAGAACTTGAATAATCATAATTGCATCTATGATTAAATAAAGTTACAACATATACTACTAATTACTATAAACTAGATATTTTGGCTAGTAGCATCATCACCATCATCAGCATCTTTACTTGATGAAGACACCTGAGTTAGATCACTAGAATCAGAATCCGCTGAAGAAGAAGATGAAGATTCTTCTTCACTTCCATCTTCCACAATGTACTTATCACCTTCATAACCTCTAGCATTTCTTTTCTTCAAGAATACATGGCAGAGAACCCAATTCCCTATTTCCACTAAACAACCCTGCAATTTAAACAAAAACACGAATATTAATTAAGTGACCAGTTTGATCACTTAACTCATGTAAAACTGCTTTCTCTTGGTCACATAAGCGACCAACTTGACCACTTAAGCGACGACCAGTACCAGTTTTACAAATTGTTAATTGTAAAACTGATTTTATAAGAGACTGATGAAATGTTATACCTGAGTATTCTTGTTTTGTTGAACGTTGTTAGAAGCTCGGTTGCCTACAAGGCCAATGCAGTAAACATGCATGACCCAATCAGTTCTTGTAGCATGAGAATGCCTCCCTTTGTAGTACACCATAGTTTTCTTGATCCCAAAGATTGGAACTCTTTTCGAATACACGATTTGTTTCTCCGAACCAGTGTCCTTCCAATAACCAGCACGAGTCGCTCTGCTTATTCTGCTGACATTCCGGTAGTTCGCTTGCTTGTTGCTGAAAAAGTACCTATCTTGTTCAGCTTCACCTGTACATATATAACAAAATTTATCTAGTCAATAGGTGAAGAAAGTTTATAATTGAAATAATTTCATCTCATTTAAAAGACTGAATGTGCAGATAGGTGTGAAATCATACTAACCTGGCAAGTCCCACGGGTCAAGGCCGGAAATGTTGAGCTCAGGGATCACAGAAGCAGGCAAGGGGTGCGAAAACTCTTTGCGCGCCAAGTACTGAAACACGATCTCTTCGTCTGTGGGTTCGAATCGAAACCCTGGTGGCAGTTTCCTCTCACCATCTCTAACAAAATTCAGTTTTTCCATCTTACTGAACTGTTTGACGTCTGCATGGACTAGTGTTAATATGGGGTCTTTTATAGAGAGGCACGGCTGACTTTTTTCTTGGATTCACTTTATCTTGCTGGAAAATTTATTAGCAGTGAGCTTTGATGTCATTAGTATTTTCTTCTTTTTGGTTTTTCTTTTCTCTTTGCTTTAGCTCTCCAAGCACAACTTTTGAAAGAGGGACCTTTGAATCTTTCTTTTAATGAAATGGAATTAAACTAATGGCATTTGCATGTGGGGTTATGCTGATTGCTACTCTGCGTCTCTGCCCCAGGTGGTGGAGCTTCTCTATTAAGTTTTAAGTTTCTACGGAGTGGAAATTTTAGGTGGGTCGAATTTTAATTACATAAAAGTAAAAGAATAAAAGAATTAGATGGGTCCAAATTGAACCAAATAGAAGAAAGAATGAAAATGTAATAGACCATCTAGGATTTGAGCATGTTAATTTGGGTGTCCAAACACACTGCATAATTGCCCCGCGGTTACTCTTTTACATAATATACTTAGCGTTGGAAACCATTTTTAATCCATCAGGTAATATTTAGTGTTGGCAACCGCCCACCCGCGCTCCATCCAAGTTGTTATATAATAATTCACCTTGTAAGTATCAAATATCATCTAAATTATTAGTCAATTTATCAAAAACCACTTATGTCTTTACATGAGTAGCTTTATCATATAGTTTTACAAGAAATATCAATTGTTTATTTCACCATCTTTGTAATTAAGGAAGAGACTTACTACATGAATCATGATAAGCCCACGTATATATACCATATAGTATGTGTCTTTAAATTGTTATAAATTCATTGGATTAGCACATGGCAAAGCAATAGCATTATCTCCTTTATTTCAATCATGACTTTAAGACATTTTCATGGAATTCTGACACTTCTCCACCTCTTCCATCAGGTGGTCGTCTTAGAACTCCTTTCAATAATTGATAATAATTGACGCTGTCAGAGTTCAAACTATTCACCTCCTGCATACAGTTTCAACTCCTTACCAGTAGACCACCTTCTTATGTATTGGTATATTTTGAAATCTAATATATTAATTTTTGGGTTGAAACTTGAAAGTAAAAAAGAAACAAAAAGACTCTTGCTTTCTGGGAAAAGCAAAATCCCTATAAAAGCTATTCTAGTTGAAGGATTGACTTGAAATTGGTTCCTATTTGGTGCTTTCCTTCATCAACAAGATGATGCTTTAATTTACGTTAGTTTTCTTTGTTACGTAATTAGATGTCATCATAATAAAGAAAGTCATAAAGCCAGCCCACGACGAACGGGAAAAGTAGCCAATTGCCACGGTGAAAGTCTAGTTTTTTAAAGAGTCATATAATCCATCGACGTCCGAATCGGTTTGATCCGGTGACGGATGTGTGGTTATGCATAGATTCCTCTCCGGATGGTAAATCTTGTGACCCGGCAAAAAAACACATGTTATTTACAACACACGTTTTACTTATTCGTGCATACACCAAAAGATCCGCCCACCTGACTCGATTGTCTTTCTAGAATTATATGCGAAAAAAATTTGTAATTACCCGTCAACAGCGAATGATAGTGTAACTACCGTCAACGTCCAGCCCAATCTTACATTATACTTCGACAAAGAGAATCAACATATAAAATTGGCATATAGATAGTGTTCTAGCTTAACATATCCGAATTAGCTTAGCTAAGTAATCATCATATCCGTTTTCAAGAAACTACACATCAACATATCCCTAATCTCACCTTTGTTAAACCCATACTTCCTCAACAACCCTTCCCTCTTAAACCCAACCTTCTCCAACACCCTCTGCGACCCAACGTTCCCCTCCTCAACCAGCGCCTCCAACCTTACTAAAAACGGAAACTTTTCGAAAACACAAGGGATGGCAATCCTCATAGCTGCAACAACAATCCCTTTGCCCCAGTGACCACTACCAATTGCGTAAGACACGTGCGCCCGGTGTCTATCAACACCGTCTTGTTGCGGTTTGACGGAGATGTAACCGATGGAACAACCATCGAGGCATATAGAGTGACGCCACGGGTGCGGAATGGCAACGTCTTGGATGTAGATCAAGGCTTCTTCTTTGGAGGTGATCGTGTTCCATCTTAGGTAACGTGTTACATGGTCATCACTAGCCCATTTTAGGAAATCGTCGGCATCGGAGAGTTTGAAGGGTCGGATTGAGATTCTTGATGAAGAGGCCATGGATATATTGTAGATTTGTAGTAGTAGTAGTAGTAACAAACAAGATAATGTTCATATATTTAAGGACTATTTAGTGGCCTGTCAAATAATCTTGAATTGTGTGGTCATGTGTCCCTGGTTAGCCACCCAATTTTGACTGACATGCACTGAATTTGGTGGTCAACAGATAAGTTAATCATGCTTGTCGATTGACGTTGTGAAATTCAACACTTGTCACTTTTTTCTTCGTTTTATTTTCTATGGAAATGGGTTATTCATGAACATTAGTGGGTGCGGGACGGGTGCGGGATAAATTCGGATTAAACTTCGGGTACCCGATAATTTGGGTTTGAATTTATTCATCCCAATCCCGAACCTATTTCTAGCGGGTACCTGCAATAATTCGGGACGGGTGCGGGATTAAACTTCGGGTACCCGATAATTCGGGTCGGGATCGGACTACCTATCGGGTAATTATTTTATATATGTATTACTTTTATTTTATAAGTAGTTATCTTGAAGTAATTTTTTAAAAGAATAAAAGTTAGATCTATTAAAATATATCATTATGTTGAAACATGTATATAGTTGATGGCTCATTACACGGGTCAAACTCAGCAAAACATTGTGGAAAATATATAAAGCTTTCTCCCATGAATCAATTGATGAACATCTTCCCATATGAAAATTAATTCAACATGCAGTTTAGAGATACAAATTACTATGTGCTAGTATAGAATTATGGACAGATTTTATGCAGCGTCATGGGAGATATCTCTAGGAAATACGAAATGTATATATTTACAGTATGGGATCATGATTTGATATTATGTATCAATACAAATATCATTCCTTAATTAATAGTTAGATGTTCGGGTACCCGTCGGATTTCGGGAATAAATATTTTATTCCCAATCCTGACCCGTAAACTCGATAAAAGTTTCGGGAATTTACTTTGCGGGCACCCGATCCCGAAATACCCGACCTTATCGGAATTTTATACAATAGGTCGGGACGGGGTTGGGATTACCCGAACCCTTTTCCTACCCCTATATATGATTATATTTTGTTAAGTAGGAATCAAACCTAACGATTAGTTTTATAATGGGTTAGTTATTGCAAAAGTCGGACTAGATTGTCATGTTCTGAGGAATTTGAAAGTAAGAGGGAAGATGTTTTCGGCCATGTATTTATTCGATTTGACTTAGACAAATCAGGTGGTGACTTAAAAACAGTATTGAGGTTTGAATTTTCCAAAAATTGTAGCGGACTAATTGATTGGCATAACTTTTGAGAAGTTATGACGCCCAAACTTTGAATTTCAAATCCCGAGGCCATACAGTTCGTAATTATATGGGTTTATATAAATAGCGGCAAGGAGTTCTCATTTCATTCCTTTCAGTTTCAAACTAGGCAATCAAAAAAATTGAGAGCTCCAAGTCTTAAGCAGACGTGTGGAGTGAGGAAAAAGTTTCGAAGTTGAAACTCTAGGCATCAAGACCTATTCCCTCCTTTTATTCCATGTGAGTTTTTTGCGGATGAGATTCTTGTTTTATGGCTTGTATTGTGTGTGTCTACATTCTCTACCCTGCAATTAATGTTGTATGTACTTCATAATGATTTTGTTTGCGTGCTCGGCCTTTATGTACCGTATGCTAGAACCGCCTTGTATTAGTATATTTCTACATGTTTAGTATTTTACTTACAACTCCTATGAGTTAGGTTAGTACACTTTGAGAAACTTTGTTGAATCGTAGTTGTTTAGGTTGTGACCTAACAAACGAAAGAATTTCAATCACAACGCGCGACATATGACAAGGACCTAAACCTTTTACCAATATTATGACCTTAAATGGGCTTGAACTATACTTACGTGACATTTATATTACATGTAATCCAGTAATCAATTCCTCGAACTTTGATTAGCTTTTTAATACTTGGCCATAGCAAACTTGGCTTTCGACATCGGATAGATAACTAAATGTGATTTTATTATTTTTATCTTATCTTTAAATGTCAGATAGCAAGGATAGTTAAATTAATGCAATAGAGGATAATGAGAGCGAGTGTGGTTACGTTACAAAAGTTGAGTATCTAATAAATGCATCACTTGGTTGTCAATGTCCTCACATATTTAATAATTATTCTTAAAACGTTGTAAATGTGTTACGTGTTGGATACATGAATGCACTTGATTCAGGATAACACGTAAGAGGCATAGGAGGATATACAAATCATCAAACCTTCCATAAACTGTTGTGTCTTCGGACAAGGCAATGCTCTTCCTCCATATCAATACAAGTTGCATTTGGGGGACTTCCAAGCTTAACATCTACAAGAACGACGAGGTGGAAAGGCATCCACGTTAAGTGACCAATGCAAATGTCAAATTGGTAGAGGATAAACCCGCCGAATTATCAATATAGACGTTAAACTGGGAGCGTGGAGGAAGCAGAGAGACATACAGTTCACATTGTTTTACCCGCGAAGACAAAATAGAACATAAATGAACCGTTGGAGGGGACTGTTTGAACTCTAATCAATATCACCAACTCTTGTCGTAATCATTTACATTTATTGCTTTGCCTTTTCCGAATGGTATATATTACTCAGAACCTCTTCTCTCAACCACCCCAAGCAGTGGCGCTAAACGCGCGTAGAATGTCTCGGCCGGCGCGTAATTTTGACATTGACTCTTTTGGTTTTTCCACACTACCTCCTTACCTGACTGAATTCACGTAACTCTAATAACGACAAATCGTGGCCTTGATTATCTTGGAATGTGTCTAATTTCACTTGCCAAAAAAGGAATCACAAAATCTTATGCTCCCTACCTTTTTTTCCTCAAAATTTTTTTTGTCATCTCCATAAATGGAAATTACAACAATGGTAAAGAATAAAGACGCAGTACCACACGCATGAAGGCTTGTACCATGATGCTATAACCAAAGAGCCTTTTTGACCAGACGAACTCATCACACACCGAAAATTTTCAAAAGCGAAAGAGCTCCAAATCTACCCGCCTTTTGCCCCCAAAATTTAGCCCTAAATTTCCCAATCTCAATTTTCAGCTCACTTTTCACTCTCAATTTCACTTTTCCCGCTCACAATTCTCCCATTTCTCCACTCTACAGATCGAATTCCTCAGTTTCCACCTTCACGATCTGCGTAACTTAGGGTTTAGGGCTTTTGCCGCTGTGTTGATTTAGAATTCTCCCATTTCTCTCGGCTTGCCATGAGTTCGGAGAAGGAAACCGTCGAGGAGAACGAGAACCAGGAGGAGGAGGAGAAGGAGAAGGTGGAAGAAGATGAGGGAAACGGCGATGAAGAAATGGAGGAAGGCGAAAAGGTGAAGGAAGATGACGATGAGGAAGAGGAGAAGAGTGGGAAGAAGGGCTCTGGAAGTGAGAAGAAGAAGAGTGAGACTGTGGAGCTGGCTTCACCCAGGCCTACGAGAGAGAGGAAGACCGTGGAGAGATTTACGGTTGATGCGGCGTGGGGATCTGCTCCTAAGCCTCTGGCTATTGAAAAGGTTTATCTTGATTTTGTTCTGAGTAGTTATCTAAACTTGTTTAATTGGATTATGTGAGCAAATGGTGGCTAAATTGATGCTCTTTAAGTTTGTGTTTAGAGAAGTGGCTGTTGTTTTGGCTTGTGGTGTTAATTTTGGATAGGTGATGATGTTAGGAAAACAGTTAATTTGATGAGAAATGATTCATAAGTTTACTTTAAGAAATCTCGGACTCGATTGTTTTATTGGAAAGGTTTATTTTGATTTGTTCTGAGTCTTGTTTAATTGGATTTATCTGAGCAAATGATGGCTGAATGGGATGCTCTTGGTTATTCTTTTGGCTTGTGGTTTTAAGTTTACATAGCTGATGATGTTAGGTGCACACCTAGACCTAGTATGATGCAGAAATGATTCTTAAGTATGTGTTTATCAAGTGATGAAATGAGGATTTTGATAATCATCCGAATCCGGACGCGATTGTTTTTCAAGTTCTTGCGTGAACACAATCATCCAACTGTGTTTATCAAGTGATGAAATGAGGATTTTGATATGCTTGCATAGGTTGTTCAGGGCAGTAGATATCAAAATAGAGTATAGTAGGCAGTGAGTTATGCAAATTCATTATTTTGCTCTTAGTTGTGTATTATATGTTTTGTTGAGAATTATGCATAGAAGTAGATAATCATCATGAAGCAATTATATTAGTTGATTGTATACTTGGCAGTTGGCAGTCTTAATTCGCTTACCAGAATTCAGAATAAGTGTGGCAGATAGAATACTATGCAATGTATATTAAGTGCTTCTATGGTGAAAAGCAAGTTGTGGAACAAGCTTATAATGATGTCCTTGATATCTTAGTATCTGGTTTTGATATTCTGTTTAATTCTAGATCTGTGATGTTTTTTCGAGAAGTTGGTTTGGCCATTGGGGAGCTTGTCGTATTTCTCACTGTTGCTTTTGAATTTGTCTCTTTATTAACAGGGTCAAGGTACAGAACTTAAGGACATCCCAAATGGTATGGTTTCTCTTCCTGCTAGTATAAATCCATTCCGTGGGGATTGCTATCAGCGTACATATTTAAGTTGGCTTGTTATAGAGTATAGGCGTGTCAATACCATGTCAGTAAAAAAATCTTCTTATGTTGTTGAAGGTTCCTCCGTTTTTTTTTTTTTTTTTTTTTAAATTTCATTTGAAATGGCATATAGCAAGAAGAGAAGTATTTCATATACATAATGTTTTGCTTGTCACATGCTACAAAAGTGCTAGTGTTATTATTTACAACACAATTCATATTACTCCCCTTTTATTATGTAAATTTCTGCTCTTGTTTCACAAATGTGTTTCTGATACTGAGATCTGGTTAAATTTAGTTTATGAAAAAACATGTCAGGTTCAGTTTAAAGGTGTGATGTCACTGTTGAGCATGCTTGATGAGTTTTTGCTATTCCTTCCTTCACATCATATTATCCAAATTAAGTTGGCTAAAATAAATTAACTGCATCAATAGGTGTTTCTACTATTTGTCAAGCATGATGTAATAGAAACCCTGAATGAAAATTTGATAGTTTGTCTATTTCCATATCATTATTTTGGTTTTTCATTTCATAATTTCCTATTAGTTACCTATGTTAAGCAAATGACCCCTTCATTTTTGTCTATTGAATGATTTCAGTGGCTTTCAAGTTGTCCAAGAGAAAAGCTGATGATAATTTGCAACTGCTTCACACTATTCTCTTTGGCAAAAAAGCAAAGGTTTATTCTAATCTCTTTTCCTTTCTACCACCTCCCTCTTATTTTTGTCGTGTGTGGGTTGTGATTCTTTAGTTGCTTTCCGAGTTTTCATTTTTATGTGCTGATTTCCAGTATGACCTCTGGCTGCTATATTAATCATTTTATGGGGCGGCTTCATGCTGCCATACATTATTTCAGGTGCAAATTTTGAAGAGAAATATTGGCCGCTTCTCTGGCTTTGTTTGGCTTGAGAGTGAGGTAGATATCCTACTCTACCTTGTGATTTTCTTGCATGCTTAATTGCTTATCTCATCATAGGGGTTGATTTGATAGATGCTAATATGTTGCAAGTGCTTCAACAAAAATCTTTCATAAGCAACTCTATTCTGGAAACATCTTTTTTTGCTTTAATATCTAAATACTTTTTCGTATGAAACACTGCTGTATTTTGATGAATTTCATGCAAGGCTGCGTTATCTTCAGGCTATGTATTTATTGAAAAGCAATACTTCTGAGGCATAGTGAGTTTCAAACTCTATCCTTCCTTTTTCTTTATCTCATAGTCTTATACAAATAGAATAATTTTTGTTGCAAATAATGCTTGTTTGTAATTTGTATGGAATCAAACTTATACACTCAGAATGCAAAATATTTTTGCAATCAAATAATGTCAGAAGTGAAAGGTGAAGATCCATATGGTTGTCTAGACCTTTATGCACTCTTATCCATAAATGTCTCTGGAAATAGCTGAATACTAGTCATTGAATGTTAACTGGACCTGTAACTGGTGGAAGCCGTATTGTCCAGTTGGTCAGGCAATCTGCTAGATACTTCGCATGACATAACTAAGTGCTCCTTAAATCCGAGAGCCATTTAACAGATAATATTGCTATAAAGCATTTGTTTGCGCCCTTTATTAATTTCACCTATCTTATTTAAGGATTTTTGGATAGCTTGAATGCTTCCTTACTGAAATAATTTTTCTTTACTCTTTTCAGCAGGAAAAACAAAGGGTCAAAATCAAAGAGAAACTTGACAAGTGTACCAAAGAGAAATTATTGGACTTCAGTGATGTTCTCAATATTTCAGTTAATAAAACTGCTATAAAGAAGGTAAAAATCTTACAATTGAAACTATGCCAGAATAACCATGATCAATCTTACCAATATCACTTATTTTACCCAGGAAGAACTCTCTACTAAGTTATTGGAGTTCTTGGAATCTCCCCATGCTACTACTGATACCTTGCTTGCTGACAAGGATAAGGTAAATCCTCAGGACTTTGTTATTTTCGAGTGCATGTTATGCATTTTATTATATGCATATATAAGATATTTTAGGCCATGTATCTGATATTTTTTTGCTCTCATTATGCCGTATGAAGGGTAAGAAGCGGAAGAGTACTGCAAGCAAAAGCCCGAGTTCTTCTAGTGCGACTGCTAAGAAATCGACCAAGGTTAGGCTTTTTTAGAGTTTGGACTGGTACAAGCATGGTGTTTTTATAGACTAGACTGCCAATGAAAGTCATTTTCAAATGTTCTAAATGGATATGTTCACTTTTGCAGAGTTACTGTACGTCCCTTGATTTGATGTCTTCATGAAATCTAATTAGAATATGTTTCTAACTGTATACTATGGTTTTTGTACTAGGCA
This sequence comes from Plantago major, assembly GCA_026545765.1. Taxonomy (NCBI): domain Eukaryota; kingdom Viridiplantae; phylum Streptophyta; class Magnoliopsida; order Lamiales; family Plantaginaceae; genus Plantago; species Plantago major. The sequence continues at coordinate 2,932,890 of CM048841.1, forward strand.
TTTACACGGTTTCTGTTTGTTGAAGCTTAACCTATCTAAATCCTTTCCACACTGCAATGTCATCTTGTTTTAAGACTCGATTAGTCCGGTTCCTGCTTTTACCATCCACATTGTTGCCCTGTTTTCTGCTTGATTCTTTTTTCTCCCCCTACTGCCGGTCTTCACTAAACAAGATCATTCATGGAAATCTTATCATTCACCACCCTTTTTGTTTCTTTCTTTTCTCTTGGTTGTGTGGGTCTCCATCAATTGAGTTTGTCAGTTTACATGTTTGTGAATGGTCGCTCTGCAGTGCTAGTTTTGAATGATCTTTTACCTCACTTAAGTTTGCGGGAAATGTAGTTTGACTTGCATGTGACTACCTGAGCGTGTAGGTGGCCGAAAATGTCAACTCTACCCTGTTGCAAGTTTGAAGGGATATGTTATGGCAGTTACGGTAGGGAGTTGAGCATCCTTGTGAATGTTATTCCCTTTTTGACATATTACTGCTCTTATCTGACATGTAGAAACAAAAATTGGATACTGAATCTGGGAAAAAGCAGAAGAGCACAAAAAAGGAAGAAGATCAGAAAAGTGTAAGCTCACAAAGTGAAGATGAACGAGATGATGACAAGACAGTCACGGAAGCTGAGAGTGAGAAGGAAGAGAGGAGTGATTCGGGTGAAGAAACTGATGAGGACAAAGAAATTGAGGAAAAGAAAGATGAGTCCAAGAAAAAGAAGGTTGTAGAGAAGGATTCCTCAAAGAAAAGTTCAAAAAAAGATATGGGTAAGAGTGTTGAGAAGCCCAAATCTGTTAAAAAAGAAAGCTCTGCTAAAGCTTCAGGCAGCTCGGGTAAAACTGCTAAACCCTCTTCCAGCTCTGCATCAAAGAAAGGAAAATCTGAAGCCAAACCAAAGAGTAAAGTCAAGACACCACCAACTAAAAACAAAAAAGTTGAAAAGGAAACTGAGAGCGATACAAGTCCGCCTGTGAAAGATTCACCTGCAAGCAAGAAAAAGTCTAACAAGGATTCTGGCAAGGGTTCAACTTCAGAAAAGGATCAAGGTATGCTAATTTCTAAATCTCATTACTTAATCTAGTTTCCTGGGTGATGCTTGAATAGCTGGATAGTTAGGAGTATTTACGCTTATCAGAAACTTTTCTGACTTGTTTGTTGATTATATCTCTGCAAACCATGTCTTGACTTAATGTCGGGCCAGTGATCCTTTGCATGATACACATATTGGGGAAACTTCTGTAGTTGGTTATTAACTGAATCTATTACGAATAGAGAAAAATTTGCTCAACAGTTATCTGTTACCATTAGAATTCAAGATACCCAGATTGAGTAATGAAATGCAGGTGGGAGGGTTTTTATTAGTGGAGAGCTCTATTTCTCCTTTTCTATTGCCTTCTAAGAACTTGTTATGCTCAACTTGCTCACGCCTTTTTGGACATTGGCTACAGGAAAAGGGAAGAGCAGTACAAAGGCCAAAAAGGAGCCCACCAAAGAAGAAATGCACGAAGTAGTTGTGGATATACTGAAAGTAGTAGATTTTAACACTGTAAGTTGCAATCCTCGCTATTTAGTACATACTTCATTCTGTTCTCCATTTGTTCATTACAACTATTCTTTCTTAAATTTCAGGCAACGTTATCTGACATATTGAAGCAACTCGGTATGACATCCCTAAAACTGCAAATTTCTGTCTTATCAGCTTTCAACATTTTATTCAAAAGTTTGCTTACCATTTGATACTACTTTTGATTATTTATGACGTTTAGGAGATCGGTTTGGGGTAGATCTGGCGCATAGGAAAGCAGAGGTTAAAGCTGTGATTACTGAAGCAATAAATAGCATGTCTGATGATGAAGACGAGTCAGATGATGAGGAAGCAGCAAAGTCTGGAGATGAATCTGAGAAAAATGGAAAGGAAGAAGAGGCAGATGGATCTGGAAAAGATGAGAAGGATGATGATGAGTAGGTTCTAAAGAATTCTGTGTTTCTCGAAAGTGATCCTAGTTGTCTGAGCACAGCGTACCTGCTCTTTTATAATCTTAGGATGCCCCCCCCCAAAAGGGCCTATATGACACAGTTTATGCTCTCTAGAACTAACATTCAAATGTTGTGCCCCCTTTTAGTTAATTTTGTAAAAAATCTATTGTTTTCGACTCCCAGAGGATGTGTTCGTTATAGCAGATAGCATATGTTTGTAATAAGTGCTTACCATTTTATTAGGATGTATGCAAAATTGCAGTTAGTTTCATTCAACGGATTAATCTGGGTAAATTAGTTACTACTATGATCTAATGGAACTTATCTTTTCAAAAAGGAAAAAAAAGGACAGGTTCATAAATCCAAGGAGATGTATTCAGAAGATGTTCGAATTCATCCGTTTCCAAAATCATTTACTCAAGAATCACCAGTAACGGAACACAAAATCTAAGGATGTGACCTGGAGATAATGTTTAGGTTCATGTGTTCCCAAGATGCTTCTGCTCAAACTTAATCCTCGACTCAAGCAGAACAAGGTAAAACGAACAATCTCACACAGTATTAACAAACAGCGCTGCTTGTCACGTTTAAGTAAACAACCAGCAGTATTTTGAAAGCTTACCCTTCAATATAATGAATCAAAGCTCAATGTGGACGCGACGAGAGCTGGGTTATATACAAATTGAGATATTTAAATGGGTCACAAGTCACCCAATGGGTAACTGTTTAGCGGAGCTTGGAAACATGCTTATCCAAGAAAGCCTGAGCCAAATTACTGAAGCTCTCTTTAACTGCACCAGTCGCAGCAAACTTTTCAATTGCTTCAACTACTTCTGGTTTCAATATTTCTTTCTCATTTGAAACGTCGCAGAGATAGTACAGTGCCCCTAGAGCATATTTCACCTGGGAGCAATAAGTGAAGTCTTCAGACTATCAAGATACGGAATTAAGGTTCAGAGATGGTTTTAACAGCGAGTCAAAAGAAGTTTTAGTAATGTAATTCAACATGACTATCAGTGGTACAATTACACAAATCCCTGATTGACCCTAAGCTATTTGAAGGCTCTCCATTACAATAGTATCGTAAATTTGCATCTATCAATACCCAAAACCATGAGAACAAAGTATCTAATGTCGCTACACAGATTGATGAAGATCCATACGCATACAAGGTTCATCCTAAGCGTAGCCAAAACATAATTCTGCAGAGCATAGATGAACATGGAATCGACGGGTCATGTTTTTATTTAACAACTGCCTCTCAAACGTAATGTATCACCAGTCCGATCTTCATCATACTTTGACATTAAAATTCTGTGTATGCTTTTAGGAACTAGACAACAATTGAATTATGCAAACAAACCATTTCACGCCCTTACCGTGTTTCTAACAGGACTTGACAAGCATTGGATTACGAGGGGAATCCCATCGCATTGAATGATAACTGCAGCGTTTTTCGGATCTGCAGAAAATAATGACTATAATAAAAGATACAAGGATCTTGAACTGAGACGTAACTAAAAGAATCCGCAACAGAAACAGATGGCTAATACGTCTCCTTCAAATTATAATAAATTGACTTCTAGTTACCTGCACAAGCATTGCAGATACCTCCAACACCAAACTCTACAAGCTTCTCATTGGGCTCCGTTATGCAGTCAAGAAAAAGTTCCAAAACATTTAGCTGCGTAAAATCACGTGTTAGCTGTGTACCCAGAAATATGAAGTTGTTTAATAGACATAAACATACTAGCTGTATTTGAAGCTTCATACCTGACGTAAAAAGGTAAAATTGTAGGGATCATATGCGAAATTTCCCAAATTAGCAGCAATTTTCTCTTTGGTTTCTGCAAGAGAACGTTACATTGTCAATCTAACTGCATGAACATACTGAAGTACATAGACAGGGAAATGTCAAACAAGCTCTTAAAATTAAGCATCACTCTGACTAAGAAGTTAAAAAGAAATAATGGTAATAGAGAAACATAATGCATTTGAAAAAAGAAACACTGGAGAGATTATGCAGGCATATACAATGCAAATAATTTTTCAGAACTGCAAAAACGTTGTGATGATTTTAGTGAAATGTTATTGATAGGGACCTTTTTTGGGAGATCAACAAGAGATGAGTCCGAAAACCAATTTTGACATTGAATGCTGCATATGATCTACAATAGAGAAACTAACGTTGTAACAATGACCCAAATGGTGATTCTCAAGTGCATATAATTCCACCATCAGGAACAAGCAACGATAAAATAGAACAAATGCCGCAAAGAATACCTTCATTAGATGCATTCTGGAACTGCGATACCAGTTCCTAAGTCACAAAAGGGTGCAATCAATAACTTAGCAAGCCATAATTAGGTCACTATGCAACCAACTTACAATAACATCTCATTCCCAGTATATCATTCTTGCTCACATAGTCACATGTATGCCATATAATGGGCTGGTGTTAAATCGATAGCAATTTATGTTATACTGATAACAATCGTGTTCAAATTTAGAAAGATTGAACAAATCAAGAATCCGATTGCTCTCAATATAACAGAGCTGCTCTCGATTTAACACCACCCCATATAGTGTGAAGAATCTACATCTTCATTAGCATTGCAATCAAGGAGCAGCACCTGGAGATATTGCACTCTGGGGCTTCCATATTTTCCAGCGCGCTCCTTTTGCCTCTGATCATTTGTAAACATGAGGGCTGTGAAAAGAAAACTGACAAATCACTTCAAACATTCTGAGTTGGGGTGAGTTTTGAGGGGGTATTTTGGTATTCGGGCCTACTTTCAGGTTTTATACCCGAATAACAGCGAAAATTCGGGTTTTCAAGAATTCAGGCCAATACAAACTAAACTGAGTTTCAAGCAAGGACCTTTATGGTTTGTTTGCACCGGATTACCCTATTTCAAGTTCTATATCCTCCTAAATTGAAATCTTATGACTGACAAATCACATATGCAAACTGCAATTAAGTAAGTAATAACCCAGAAAAACATTCAAATTCCAAACAATAGCATCATATAGAGCAAAAACAAAGAAAGAGAAGCCATGATTAAAGTATCTTACAAATTGAAGCTAGAAGACTTACCAATCAAACAATTGAAAACGGGAAAGGTCCAATTTCTGGAGTTGAGGCGATAAGGAGAAAGAAACGAGAAGAGATGAAAAGGATTGAAGTGTTTAAGAAAATTCCCAGAAAAGGAATCCCGCAATTTGATTACCAGAGCTTTGTTTCGTCAGTGTCAGTCACCGGCTCCGATTCTTTGCCGGTTTACTCCGCCCGAATTCAACTTAGCACGAATGTCACAATTTCAACCTCCCTTCCTTAAATGATAGCGGATTTCTATTTTATACTATATTTACAATTTTTTATACTTTAACTATTATCTTAAAACTTTCCAGGTTCGTGAAAATTTTAATTCGAAACAGAGGGAGGATAGTATACACTTTGGATCATGAGGAGCTTTTGCAAGAGAAATAGTATGACCTATTTTTGTTATAATGATCACACGTCTAACTACAAACCTTACATCTTCAAAAATTTCCGTAGTTATAATGTGATGTTGCTCCGGATGCAACCTATCACAAAAGTTTGTAATGCATCATTGGATTATGGGGGACAATAGTTTTAATACTAAATTCTATATATAAATAGAATAATTAATAAAGGCTGGGCATATAAAAACATATGAGAGCAAAAGAATAAAGTAAGAAAAATTGAATAAAATAGAAGGCTTGTTTTCATAAGGTATGAAAAGTCACCAGATTGAGATAATAATAAAGAAGAGTGAAAAATTGAATTTGAGATGAAGAGATTATTTTAATGTAATTTTAAAAATTTAGGGAGAGCGCGAGGATTGGGTTGACGTAATAGTAAAATGTTTGGATTATTCTTATTTATACATAGTTTCAAATTAGAATCGTAAATTTTTATTACTATAACGAGTTTATTTTTAATGTAACATATAGTATCTTTTTGATGGTAGGATTAGGACACGTGCCCCAGTCAATAAAACATGCGGGTCCGCACCAGCACACAATGAAAATATACATCTCAATAGTGTAGCACACTAACGTTGCACCTATTGATCGCATAACGAAGAGCGAAATCATAGAAAATCGTCTCAAAAAGTAGCATATCCACGGGCAAAACGAAACTTCCCAGTACCACACTGCTCCCTTGTATTTCCAAGGTACTGCCGTTGTACTTGTTGTTTGCAAATACAATCGATAGTAGGACATTCGTGCGTTGCCCACGTAAATCCGACGTCACATAAATTCCTTGACCTCTTGCAACTTGAGCCGAGCTCCCATCGGGTCCTTCAGTTATCGGATCATCGGTACAGAACATGGCCCCGAACTTGGTGAAATCAAGAGGCTCACTAGGCTGGCCTATGATCTGGATTACGGTAGCATTCGGCCGCCACGGGACCTGTCCTGGAAATATAGTGCATTTCTGTTTCTTTGAGCTCCCCGAGCTGAAGCTTGGCTTCTGAAAACGCGATCAAGAAAGTGATCAACAAAGAGAGAACATATACTTTGATGAACTTTGATGCCATTATTTTCTATAATCTATATGAGTATTAGTAGAAATTTAGAATAGCTTTCAAGTTTCAATTGTGGGAAGTTATGTACTTGAGAAAGGAAAATAAGTTGTGAATGGAGCCACTTGTACCTTTTCAACTGAGCCACGATAATGAGGAATAAGAGTCGTGAATTTCGGGGGATATGAACAAAATGGCGTGAAGTAAAACTTAACCTTTTATAATCGCGTAAATTTAGTTAAAAACACATATCATAATCTGATTTTTTTGATTTTAATCGCTATCCAAACAACCTGTTATTGTTCCATACCTAATTAATGAGAAATACAATTAATGATAAATGATAAATCAACTAAATGAAGACTCAATTAAGATTTACTAGAAATAACACCCAATTGAGAAATAACTAGGATACTGTATCATGTCACTCGATTCCAACCGCATGCTTATACCTCAAACTTCATTATCACTACACCACCTCGTGATTCATAGTTTGTATTTTCCAATATGCAATTTAACCTTGCGGATTCATTCACTCTGTTAATCGGTGTATATGAACCATTGGGGTCAAGATTCAAGAATAGGGGGTTGAGAAATGCAGTCCCATAACCCCACTATGTTCACTTGACCTTTGATCAACAACTTTTTAATATTCGCAAAATTAGTCTAGTATCCAAACATATTGTGCTAAGATGGACATATTATCTTAAGTAGCGCCAATTTTCAACATGCAATAAGTTATACAGTTGGAATATGTAAAAATTGACGGAAATACTCAAAATATGAGAGTGTATATTTAACAAATCAACTAACTTATTAAGTAATTGATTATGTCCATTCTGACTTATGGGGACCAGCTAAGGTTACTTTCCATGGTGGAGGCAGATGTTTTATGACTTTGATTGATGATTTTACCAGAAAAGAGAAAAGTTTGAATTTATGTGTTAAAGAATAAATCAGATGCTTTTATAACTTTTAGAGACTGGTTTACTCTCTTGAAAAATGAAAAGAATAAAAGTGTCAAGCATCTATGAACTGACAATGGCCTGGAGTTTCTTTCAGAGCAATTTCAAGTATTTTGAGGGAAAATGGTATCACTAGACATAGGAGGTACACCTCAGCAAAATGGTTTAGCTGAGAGAATGGACAGAGCAATTCTTCAGAGAACCAGATGTATGATGTTTACAGCTGGTGTTACAGCTCATTTCTGGGGAGAAGTTGTTACTACAACTTGTTTTCTTATAAACAAGTGTCCTTCTCCTGCTATTCAGTTTAAGACACCTGATGAGATGTGATATGGAAGACCATATGATTACTCTAATCTGAGAATTTTTGGTTGTCTGGCTTATGCTCATGTGAAACAAGATAAGATAGAGCCTAGACTCTGAAATGTATTTTTCTGGGTTATCCACATGGTGTAAAGGGTTACAGACTTTGGTGTATTGAGAAGAACAAGGCAATTAAAGATTAAAATCAGTAGGAATGTGGTATTTGATGGGAGTACAATGCCATTCAACAACCAAGAATCTGCTAAGAATGAGAGTCTCAAGCTTACAGAAACACAAGTGGAGGTGGAGCTTAAAGCTAAGTGTGCAGAAGATAATGAAAATGGAAATGATTAAAATTGAAGAGCAAACAGGTGAGAATAATACACCTGAGAACATTGCTCTCATCAGAGTAATGTAGATAACTCTTCATCAAGCTCATCTCACCATACCTCACAAATAAGGAGAGCAGCAACCAGGAGAAACGTTACTATAGCTGATGTTGAATCACTCAGGAGTTTTCAACTTGCAAGGGATAGATTTAGAAGGACACATTAAGCACATGTAAGACTGAGATTTGAAGATCTTGCAGCTTTTGCACTAGTTACTGCATAAGAAGTTGAGCATCATGAGCCAAGTAACTATAATGAAGCTATATCATATAATGATAAAGATAAATGGATTGGTGCAATGCAGGAGGAGCTGAATTCCCTGGAAAAGAATAATACATGGGTACTTGTTAATAAACCCAAGCATCCGAAGTTGGTAAGCTATAAATGGATTGATACGGGCTAATTAGTACATTAGTGTAATATTAATTAGTATTATTAAGATGATGTCTATTATTAGTATATGTTTTAATATTGTATTAGGAATTAGTTTTTAGAAATATGATAGAACGGTTGTAGTAATGGATAGAGATAGGTAGTTATGTTTGTAATCTATAAATAGGGTTGTATTTGGGTATGTATTAGGAGGATATGAAGAATAAAGAATTAAGTCTATTTTTAGTTAATCTCTTATCTTTCTAAATTTCTGGAGTCTTTAGGATTCAACAGAATTCCAATCCACTTCCATGACTAACATGGATCTTTGATGGTTCAAATCCGTTGAAACAAAACTTCAAATGGCTATCTTTGATGGTTCAAATCCGTTGGACTGGTTGTTTCAAGCTAACCAATATTTTTCTTTCTACAACATTCCCGAAGAACAACGCATTTCCATTGTTTCATTTTATATGCAGGGTAAGGCTCTGAGTTGGTACAAAAAGATGTCTGACAACGCACAATTCACCACTTGGAGAGCATTTTCTTGTGACTTGGAACTTCGTTTTGGGCCCTCTACGTATGAAAACCATGAAGCGGCATTATTGTTAAAAGAGATGAGGCTTTCATTTTCCAGATAAAAACTTTGTATATTGATTGATTGAGAGAAAAATTGATGATAACAAGAACCCTAAACTACCTATTTATAGACTAACAATTACCCTACAATTATCTATCAAAAATTACAATTGAAGATGCCTTTTACAGTGTAATAGTACGTGAGTAAAAATCCTTAGCCAATCGTCTGATAACAAGACAAACAACACGCGAATTGATCCGATCTTCATGATGCCATTGTTGTACTGAGCAGAGTACAAGAGTGATTCAGTGTGGCAGGTTCACCAACACTGTGCCTATGCGCACCTGTTTCTTCTGGGGCGTAATCCGCTGTGTTAATCCGTCGTGTTCCGCCGAATTGAGACGTGCCGGGTGCGGGAGCCTGCCGAATTGGATTTCGGTTATTTTCAGTTGCTTCTTCTGTTCTGTTTCTTGATTCGTCTTCAATACTCCCCCTCAAGATGAGAGTGAATATATTTATTAATCTCATCTTGTTGAAAGCCTTTGTGAGATTCTCACCTGAGATTGCCTTAGTAAAAACATCTGCCAGTTGATTCGTTGAAGATATGAACTTTACATCTATGATTCCTTCTTCAACCTTCTCTCTAATGAAATGACAATCAACTTCTACATGCTTGGTTCTTTCGTGAAAGACGAAATTTTTTGTGAGGTGTATTGCAGACTGGTTATCACACATGAGCTCAACTGGTTTTTCAATTTCTATTCCAAAATCCTTAAAGAGCCTCAATAACCATGTCACTTCATAGCAGGCATGAGCAATAACTCTATACTCTGCTTCTGCAGATGATCGACTTACAGTCTGTTGTTTTTTCGATTTCCAGCTTATTAGTGAGTCCCCATACATCACACACTAACCTGAAATGGATCTCCTAGAGAAAGTACATCCAATATAATCAGAGTCACAATATGCTCTTAATGTTTCATTTTCTTCATTATTGAAGAACAAACCATTCCCAATATTGTTTTTTAAATACCTTATTATGCGCAGGAGGCCATTCATATGTGTTTTTGTTGGTGATTCCATGAACTGACTCATGATTCCCACAACATATGAAATGTCAGGCCTTGTTATAGTAAGATAGATCAATTTTCCCAATAAACTTCTATATTGTTTTGGATTACTCATATTAGTTCCTATTCTGAGTCATTTTCCTTCTCAAAAGGTTTCATTTTATGGTTTTGTTCAATGGGACTTATTGCAGGTTTGCATCCCAACAATCCTGATGCTTCAATGATTTCTGAAGTGTATTTTGTTTGTGAAAGGTGTATCCCTTTAGGGGTTCTTGCTATTTCTAAACCTATTTAAGTTGTCCAAGGTCTCTCACTTTAAACTTGGACTGCAATTGTTTCTTAACAGTTGCAATTTCTTGTATATTATTTCCACCAATGATTATGTCATCTACATAGACGAGTAATTATACAGAACCTGTGTTAGTTGTTCTTGTAAACAAAGAATATTCATTCTTAGATTGTTTAAATCCTATCTGAATCAAGAAATGAGTCAATTTCTGATTCCATTGCCTAGATGCTTGTTTGAGGCCATATAGGGATTTATTGAGTTTGCATACTAGTCTCTTGCCATTAGTACTCTCCTCCTGAATTAGCAGACCTGGAGGAGGTGCCATGTAGATATCTTCATGCAAATCTCCATTGAGAAATGCATTATGAACATCTAGCTGTTCTAAGTGCCAATTATGCTTAGAGCTATGGCTAAGAAAACTTTCACAGTTGTAAGTTTAGCAACTGGACTAAAAGTTTCAGTGTAGTCAATTCCATAGGTTTGTGTGAAACCTTTTGCTACTAACCTTGCCTTGTGTATGTCAATATCTCCATTTGAATTGAGTTTGGTCTTAAACACAAACTTACAGCTGACAGGTTTGACACCATGAGGTAATGGTGTAATAGTCCATGTGTTATTCTCATTCAAGGCCGTTAATTCAGTTCTAATGGCTTCTCTCCAATGTTTATGAAGAATAACTTCTTCATAAGTAGCAGGCTCATGAATGTTAGTGAGCTGCAGAGCATAAGCTCTGTGTTTGGGTGAGAATTTCTCAAAGCCAATGTAATTAGTGAGGGGATAATGAGTGTTGTGCGCTTGATTAACATTAGGTGTTCTGGGAACACTGTAATGTTGAATTTTTTTAAATTTCTATGGTGTAGTTATGGTTCTTGCAGATCTTCTTAAGGGTGGATCTGCATTATGAAGTCCATTATTGGTATTTTCTTCATTCAGTGACTGAATTGGGGAAGAATCTATCATGATATGATCATTGTTATTATTAGTATTATCTTCACAGCTAGAAAATTGCTGAATAGGTGAAGATGTTTGTGGAGTATCATGAACATTATGATCTGTACTGATATCAATGTGAGCTTCTTTGCCTTTTTGTTTAGGAATTTCAGTGATTCTATGATCATCTGCAATGAGAAAACCTGGTGTATAAACAACATGATTCTCTTGTTTTTTTTTCTTTTTTCTGAAAGTGGGAATATTTCTTCTGCAAAGAAAACATCCCTGGATACAAAAAATTGCTTAGTATCCAAATTATAACATTTATAACCTTTGATATTAGGAGGGTAGCCTAAAAAGATTGATCTCCTAGATCTTGAATCAAATTTAGTTCTTTGCACAGGTAGGCTAGAGGCATAACATAAACAACCAAACACTTTCATGTGTTTATACTCAGGCTGCTTATTGTATAACATCTCATATGGTGATTTGTTATTCAATAGCTCACTAGGAATTCTATTTATGATGTATACAACAGTCATAACTGAGTCTCCCTAGAATTGTTGAGGCAAACTAGATTGATACATCAACGACCTAGCTACATTAAGAATGTGCTGATGTTTTCTTTCAACCACTGAATTTTGCTGTGGTGTGTAAGGACAACTGAGTTGGTGTATGATACCTTTTTCAGTGAAGTAATTAGTCATTTTAAATTCAGTTCCATTATCTGACCTAATAATCTTCACTGTAATATTGAATTGATTTTCCACTAAATTTATAAAACTCTTAATAGCCAATTCTGTATCAGATTTGAGTTTCAATAAATGAACATAAGTGGTTCTAGTGAAGTCATCTACAATAGTTAAAAAATAGCTGTGGCCTTGTAGAGTTTTAACTGAGTATGGACCCCATAAATCACAATGTAATAACTCAAATGCATAGCTGGATTTTATATAACTTGAAGAAAAAGTTCTTCTTTTCTGCTTTGCATGATAGCAGACATTACAATGCTCAAAATCCAAATGCTTCACATCAAAAGAAGTTGCAGAAATTAAATTTAGTCTACTAGAAGAGGGGTGTCCCATCCTAAAATGCCACAGATGGCTTGAAACATCAGCTAGAATACTACTTTTATTAATGGCATATAAGCCTTCTTGGAATCACAAATGTCTGCAGAAATGTCTTCAGGTCCAAACTTCAAGTGAAACAATCCTTTTTGTCCTTCAATCTTCCCAATCCTGTTCAAGGATCTGATCCAGGGTATAGAGGTCTGTGTAATCAAACAACACTCTTTAGAGAATATTACAGGCAAATTACTTTCTTGAATGAGTTTTGACAATGAGATTAGATTGAGCTTAAAGCTAGGTACACAGAGTACATTGTTCAAAAACTAGTCATTATTAACTTTTATACTTCCTATATGAGTTATAGGTGCAGTTTGATCATTAGGGAGCTGAACAAAAGATCTAAAACTCTTTATATTATGAGTGAAATATTTAGTTGTGAAGATAATATGGTGAGTGGCACCTAAGTCCAATATCCATGGCTCATGTGAATTTAAAAGATTTATACATGAGGCATTAGCAACTGGTGTAGCAGTAGACTCACTTGCATATGTGGAAGCATTCTTGTTGTCTTTCTTCTCAGTGTTGTTGTTCAACATCTGCTGAATCTGGTTCATCTGCTCACTGGAGAAAAAGCTCACTAGGTGGTGTTGTACCTCATTTGCACCATAGCCACTACCATAGTTGTTGTTAGAGCTTTGTGAGTGGTTCTGAGTATGGTGTGAGTAGCCTCTACCACCATAGTTGGATCTGCCACCTCTATAGCCTCCTCTACCTCTCCTGGCACCAAATCTAGCATTGAGACCACCTCTATAGTACCCTTGGCCATCACCAGCATGTTTCTTATTGTTGTTAGGGAACCCATTAAGCTGGAAACAAGTCTCAATGTTGTGGTTGTTTAGCTTGCACAATGGGCAATACATCTTTTCTTTTCTCTTGAGATTGAGTGAGGTGCTTAGAGCAGTGTGCTCTTGATTCATGTGAGCATTAAAACCAACAGATCTGGTTTGTCTTTGCTTTTCTTCTTTCAAAACAATAGCATAGGCTCTGTTGACAGATGGCAGTGGATCCATGAGAATAATACTAGCTCTCATAAGCTCATAAGTGTCATTCAAACTCATTAAAAACTTGAATACTTTCCTGGTTTCTTGAATATACATGAGCTTGTCAGTGCTTTTACACTCACAAACACTGCAGACTGCACAAAGTGGAAGTGGCTGATAGTTGTTTAACTCTTGCCATATTCCAGTGAGCCTAGTGTAGTATTCTGTCACAGAACTAGAGCTTTGAGTGACCAAGTTTAACTCTAACTCAAGCTGATATGCTTTCACTTCCGTGGGCTCTGAGTATCTTATTTTCAAGATATCCCATGCCTCTCTAGTTGTTTCAGCAAAGAGTATAGTGTTTTTAATCTCATGAGAGACAAGGTGCATCATCCAAGATAGGATGAGGGTGTTGCACTTTAGCAAAATGCGCAAGTTTGGGTCATCAAGACTTGGCTGTGCCAGTGTGCCACCTATGAAGCCCAGTTTGGTTTTCAAACTCAGTTGTATGAGAAAAGATCTGTGCCAAGTGTGATAGTTACCACAATCAAGGAGAGGAGTTATAGCACCAGTGGTGGTGGTATCATTAGGATGAATGTAGTAGCTGTTATCAGGATCTTCATGCTTAGGAGTGTTGCTAATAGGAGTGGCAGCATCCTTTTCTTTCCCAGAGGTGGGAGTGTTACTGGAATCATCTAAAACCATAGATAAGACTCAGTGATAAAAGAAGTGCAGAAAAAACGTGAAAGAAAAGCACTGAAACAAGAAGCCAATCTGAACTAAGTCAAACTTAGAAGCTCAGGCAGAAACCTGGCTCTGATACCATGTTAAAAGAGATGAGGCTTTCATTTTCCAGATAAAAACTCTGTATATTGATTGATTGAGAGAAAAACTGGATGATAACAAGAACCCTAAACTACTTATTTATAGACTAACAATTACCTATAAAAAATTACAATTGAAGATGCCTTTTACAGCGTAATAGTACGTGAGTAAAAAGACTTAGCCAATCATCTGATAACAAGACGAACAACACGCGAATTGATCCGATCTTCATGATGCCATTGTTGTACTGAGTAGAGTACATGAGTGATTCAGTGTGGCAGGTTCACCAACACTGTGCCTATGCGCACCTGTTTCTTCTGGGGCGTGATCCGCTGTGTTAATCCGTCGTGTTCCGCCGAATTGAGACGTGCCGGGTGTGGGAGCATGCCGAATTGGATTTTGGTTATTTTCAGTTGCTTCTTATGTTCTGTTTCTTGATTCTGCCATTGATCATGGCTTTC